>OU426855.1:7565472-7567972 GCA_911387685.1 Dolichovespula media | reverse complement strand
GTATTACAAAAAAAAAAAAATAATAATAATAAAAGAAAAGGAAAAGAAGAAAGGAGATTTCAGTACTAATAAATGGTAACATTAATTTCTTCCGTACCAATTTATTTTTTGGTCTGCTACTTGTATGTATACATACATACATACATACACATATATATATATATATATATATATATGTGTATATATATTATATTATATTATATTATTATATATATATATATATATATATATATATATATATATATATATATAGAAACAAAAAAGAAGTATTTCTATAAAAAAAAAAGAAGGAAAAGAAAAAAGAACGAAATTTCGTTTCTAAAAAAATAATACAACTTCAATGTTCAGTTCGAATTCATGCTTTTGTCCGTTTTTACCGTAAAAACGAGAGAAAGAAAGAGAAGAGAAAAAAATAAAAAAGAAAAAATTGGCTGCTATTTATCGGATAAATATTATCGAACAATTTCTTTTTCAATCGATATCCATATCTCGAACTAATCGATTAACAAATATTTACAATCAAAATATCGTTACGTAATGTTATACTTACAAAAACCGATCGGTATTTTCAATTAAAATATTTGTAAACTCTAATAACTCGTGCTCCTTTTTTTTTTTTTGTTTTCAATATAAATAAAAAGTGAACGATAATCATCAACATTTGTTTTAAACAAAATCCAACATGCTATTCTGCCATTTAATTATTTACAAGGATCGAAAATATTCAGATAGTTACGTTCGCGTACCGATCGTACGTTTAATCAAAATATATAAATAATTATACGATAATTGATTAATTAAGAAGAACGTCGATCAGGCGAAATTGGAAAATTAAAAATTGTTTTATTTATTTTTCTTTTTTTATTTTGTTCAATCGATCCTAATAAAGTCACGATCGACAAAAAAAAAGAAAAAAGGGTAACAAGAAAAAGAAATAATTAATTTCCACTTTTGAGCACGTACGCATTAAAATAGCCAAAGTGAAATAACTTCGAGTATCGTTTCTTAAAATGGTTATTTTCATTCGCAAGAGAGAGAGAGAGAGAGAGAGAGAGAGAGAGAAATAAGAAATTTTCTGGATATTTTTTTTGTTTCCTTCACTTTTTCCTTCATCGTCGCCATTACATTCATTTCAACATCGTCGCAAGCAATTAAAGTACTAATTTTGATGTCTCCCTGGGCAATCAAGCCATCCTACGTCCCTGAATTATTCTACTATCACGATCGAATGACCCTTTTATATTAACGATCGATTACCGATTTATTTTCGAAATTTACGAACGAACTTTAATTCCGATAGAACAAATTATTTTGAATGGTGAAATGTGTGCGCGTGTGTGTGTATGTGAGTTAGAGAGGTACAGGTTAGGGTCAAGTTATTTTGAAAATATATCCATTCATCGATTCGAAATTTAAGTTTAAATTTAAGTTACGTGCTTTTTCTTTTCTTTTCTTTTTTTTTTTTTTAATCAATTAATTTTCAAGCACCACAGACCGAATAATATATTATTATTATTATATTAATATATTGATACAAATCTTAATAAATACTTTTATGAAGTTATTAATGATGTCGGATGTCTTTTTCCTTTTTTGGAAAAACTAATTATCGGCCAAGTACGTCCGTGTAAAAGTAATGTTAAAAAATTATTACGATTAATATGAAAGAAATTTCTACGAAAGATTTATTATATACGTGAATAGATAATCGAGATTAATTCGTAAAAATATCTAACTAAAGAATTCCTAAGAATATCTAAGAGTCGCTAACGATTTATTTAACTTTTTTTTCCTTCTTCCGTAAAATGAGCTTGATTTAAGTGGAACGTTGTGTTAAAGGGAGAAAAAAAGTGAGACAAAAAAATAAATAAATAAATAAAAGAAAGAAAAATTTACCTCTTAGAAAAGATTTCATATTTTCGAAGTATGAAGCCATCTTGTCTGATAGAACGATTACGAAGAACGTTGACCAAAACGAAAATGAACAGGAACGACGATTTCTTTTTCATTTTTATTCTTTTGTTTACTTTCCACCACACGAATTTATTCCAATCGATACTTTTCTACGAAGAACGAAACGTCGACGAATTATTATCGTTAACCGTTAAAACGATCGTTTTAGTTCGTAAAGAAAAAGAATAAAAAAAAAAAGGGTAACGGCGATCCTCGGACACTTCGAAACGAACACGAAACGGTCAATCCGATCGCCATCTTGGAAAATACTGTTAATTGGTTCGACGAGTTCGCACGTAGATAGATCATTGGTTAACAGTGATTGGTCGATAATCGAGTGGATTACTTCGCTCGACCAATCGCGAAGCGTTCGAAAGATTACGTAACTCGTCGTTTTTATATTTTTAGAACGTTTCGACAAGGTGAATAATAAAAATAAAAAAAAAAAATAAAGATAAAGAAGTAGAATAGGAAAATGGAAGAAGTAAAAAAAGATACGAAAATTAATAAAAATTAATGAAAAATTCTTTCGATGTGCATATACGGG
>OU426855.1:7552972-7557972 GCA_911387685.1 Dolichovespula media | reverse complement strand
AGAGAAAGAGAGAATGAGAAAGATAGATAGATAGAGAGAGAGAGAGAGAGAGAGAGAAATAGAAAGAGGAAAAGGAAGAATTAGAGATAGAAAGAACGGTCTCCGGATGGATCCATGCGAAAGAAAATAAGATTCCTAAGCCCTAAGACTTTCTTCTACTTTCTTTGGAGTTCTAATTCTCTTTCTTTAATTTTTGATCGTCTTAAACTTGAAACTCCAAAAGGGTATGAAGGGAAAGAACTTCTCTTTTCGGTATATCGAAAAGATTTTTACGAAAAGAAGTACAGAAATTTTATATAATATTTATATATATATACACACACACACACACACAAAAGAAAATATTCAAAGTAACATTATTAATTTTCGTATACGAGTAATTTATTTCAATGTGAAAAAAAGATAAAAAAAAAGGAAGAGATAGATAGATAGATAGATAGATAGAGAGAGAGAGAGAGGGAGAGAGAGAGAGAGAGAGAGAGAGAGAGAGAGATTAAAAAAAATTTTAACGACGAGACTACTTGACGTGTATAATATTATATGCAATATATGTGTATGCATATGCATATGCATATATATATATATATATATATATATATATATATATATATATATATACACACACATATATATTTTAATCATATACTATACACGAAGGTAATTGACGAGATCACGGCTCGTTATCGTCCTTTATCATTCTCATCTTCCGAGTCGGCCGGAGCTCCTCGTAGAGGTCAAAAGTCATTCAAAGGTTTTAGATTCGATCGCGTTATTTGCCTTAATAATAATAAAAAAATAAATAAATAAATAAAAAATTGAAAAAAAAAATAAAAAATGGACGAGGAAGACAAAGAACAAATCAATTCCCTTTTTCTCAATATTTCTTTTCGCCTTTGATTAACAAGATCGTTCGAAAGAGAGAGAGAGAGAGAGGGGGGGGGAGGAAAAAAATTGGAAGCAAGTCAAATCGCAGCGACAGCTATTCATCCGTCGTTGATATTTTATTTTCAACGTGGTACACCTTGTACGAACAATTATCGTCGCACAAAGTAATTATTGTTCGAGGAACGAATGCATTAAAACGCGCGTGTGTATGTGCAACAACGTATCCTTCCCGTCCTTCTTTTTTTCTTTCTTTCTGTTTTTTTTTTCTTTTTTTTTTTTTTCATCACATTGTACAGTAGGAATAAATAATAATTGTTCAATTAATTTCCTTCTTTTCTCTTTTAAATGATTCCAATTTAAAAACGCAAAAACAATTCAATATATATATACATATACATATATATATATATATATATATATCGCGTAACGTTAGATCAATTATTATTATTATTATTATTATTATTATTATTATAATTATTATTATTAACTAATGAATTAATTAATTGAAGAAGGTTTATAATTAATATGTTCTGCAAAATATTTTTTTTTTTTTTTTTTTTTAATTCTAAAAATCAATCCTCAATTCCTAAAGATCATTCTTAAATAACACTCTATTCTTAAAGAGAAAAAAAAAAAAAAAGAAAGACCAAGTTAAAAGAAAAAAAAAATAACACAATTCTCTCTCCTTCTCTCCTTCTCTCCTTCTTATTTTTCAAAAATCGTTGATATTTCGTGAGAGAGAGAGAGAGAGAGAGAGAGAGAGAGAGAGAGAGAGAGAGAGAGGGTGGGGAGAGAGAGTGAGGGAGAAAGAGAGATCATTTAGATAGTTATAACCAGACGAGATATATCAGCTTTAAGGTACTCTCGCGAGATAGTCGATGAAGAAGAAGAGTCTTCTAGTAAGCTTATGTGAGATGAGATACTTGGATATTTTCGTTCGTTTACCGGACAGATTACGTGCTACGTGATCCACACGGTCTCTCTCTCTCTCTCTCTCTCTCTCTCTCTCTTTCTCTCTCATTCTCATTCTCATTCTCTATCTATCGACGATTTTACGTGACTATCTATCGAACGAACGAACGAACGAACGAACGAACGATCGATGTTCGAATAATATTTCATTCCATTCGTGGTGAAACAATAAAACAGTAAGCGTTATCGAATCACGTACGACCTTTTTTGCTCCTCACCCCACCCCTTCGCCACCTCTTTTACAACCTCCTCCTCCTCCTTCTCCTCCTCCTCCTCCACCTTCACCTCTTCCTCCTCCAACACCAACACCTCCTAATCACGCAAACCAACCTACTTACATATTACCCATGTTTATCAATTGACACGTTTATTAATTTCTTATTAAACCGTCCTTCTAATTATTCCTCTTTCAATTAATCTTACCTTATCAATGATCGATCGTAACTCCAAAAATTTTGCACACTTTCTTTTCTCTTCTTCTTCTTCTTCTTCTTCTTTTTTTTCCTTCCTTCCTTCTTCCTCGCCACTCCCCGCTCACTCTTTCTGCCTTAATCCCTCGCTCTCTCTCTCTCTCTCTCTCTCTCTCTCTCTCTCTCTCTCTCTCTCGATAAGAAAGAGTACGGTAATTCCTTAATGACAAAAAAAAAAATAAAAAATAAAAAAATTTTGCGAACGTTGCCGTTGGCCAATTGCTCAGGATCGTATTCGTGCGATTCGAGGGCCCTTGGCGTAACAAACGTCATTTGCGAGATCACCGGTTAGAAAGTTTTTTTTCCTTTTTTTTTTTCGATTTTCGTCGATTATTATTCTTTGTCCTTTTCTTTTTTTTTTTTTTTTCTTTCTTTCTCATGAATTCGATTTAAATGAATACATATGTCAGGCAGTTTCGTTTCGTTTTATTTCTTTTTGTTTTTTGTATCTATTTTTGTTTTTATATTTTTATATTTTGTATCGCGAGGTTTTTGAAAACGTGTCGTCCTACGATTTTATTGTAATCGCAAACCAACCTAACACCTATGTTGCACTAGAAATGTATTGTAGATCCTTTTTTTTTCGTTTCTTATTCCTTTTTTCTTTTAATTTTATTTTTTCATTACTATTCTTACTCCACTATCAATCTTTATATATATATATATATATATATATATATATATGTTATATATGTTATATATGTATGTATGTATCTGAAAAAGATATAAGATCATTTTGTCGACAGATTATCTTTTCATCTACGGACTCGGCGAGTATCGTGTAAATCTATTTCGATCATTAATATTATTCATATTCTTTTTCTTCTACTTCTACTTCTACTTCTACTTCTTCTTCTTCTTCTTCTTATTTATGATTAATATTATTTATCAGCGTCGATTAGAAAAAAAAAAAAAAAAAAAAAAAAAAAGAAGAAGAGAAAAGAGAACCAAATGACGAGACAGACGATCCGTTTGATAATCGTTTTATGAGTGAACGTTTTCGTTTAAAATTGCAATGCTGATCGATTAAAAATAATAGAAGAATAATCGACGTGAAAAGAAGGAGAGATAGAGAAAGAGGGTGGGTGGGTGGGTGGGAGGGAAGAAAAGACTGACAAAGCTTTGACAAATCGAGACTAGCATCTTTCTATTCGTAGAAGTAGCGTCATCGAAGAAGATGGGAGGATGTCTGGCGTCGTTGGTAGGAAACGCGAAAGTAATCATGGAATCCTTGATTGCGAGCCTAGAGAGAGAGAGAGAGAGAGAGAGAGAGAGAGAGAGAGAGAGAGAGAGAGAGAGAAAGTGAATCTGTGTTCCACATCTATCTCTATCTCTATCTTTATCTCTCTATCTACCTATCCCTAACTCCTCTCTCTCTCTCTCTCTCTCTCTCTCTCTCTCTCTCTCTCTCTCTCTCTCTCTCTTTCTTTCTAGCTCTCAAACGCATTCCCTCGAACGAACGAATGAACGAACGAACGAACGAACGAACGATCGATCGATCGTCTAATACGCGTTACTCTCTTTGTACTTTTTCAATTTGATGTTTTTTTTTCTTTTTCGTTTTTCAAGACGAAGAGTGAAGAGGATAAATGGACGGATAGAGGGATAACGAACGAAATCGTCTGTAATTCGATATAAAAAATATATATATATATATATATATATATATAAATATATATGTGTGTGTGCGTGTGTGTATTTAAAGAAAAAGAGAGAGAGAGAGAGAGAAAGTAGTCTTATAAGTACAAAGTAAATAAATAGTATATGAACTCAATCTAAATTGCAATTCATCCCAATAGTAATTATTTCATCGTTAATCGATCTCTCTCTCATTAAGTTTTCTGATTTTCCATGAACGTGATTTATTAAAGTATTTTATTTTTATAGATCACATGTTTATATACGCGATATTATCTCTCTATTTTTATCTCTCTATATATATATATATATATATATATATATATATATATATATATTTATCTACGTATCTGTCTATCTATCTATCTATGTATCTATCTATCTTTTTTCTTCTCACATAAATTCGATGAATGACGAACTTGTGGAATTTTCGTGAAATTCTTTGAATTCTTTTAATCCGTTAAATCTTTTATAAATTCGTCAAATTCTGTCGATATATTTTATCATCCAATACGATATTACGAAAATCTAACGATATTGGATCGGATAATGATCATGTTTGTTTCTTACGTGTATATATATATATATATATTTTTTTTTTTAAACAATACAATATATATATATATATAATGTATGTATGTATGTATATATATATATATATATATAAATATATCGTAGTGTTTAAAAAAAAAAGATCCCAAAGGTAAAGTTAATATCGAAGTTAATAAAAATTTTCGCGCTTTTCGCCGATGACGTTAAAGGATCGTTTTTATGTATTATCGGTTTATATACCTCGAGGAAACGCATACGAGGACGACGATGACGATGACGATGACGATGTTAAGAAAAAAATTTTTGATTGGTAGTAGGAAAATTTTTGTCGTAGATAAAAGTTACCTATTCGTTGATTCGATCGATATCCATGATGGATTTTAATAGAAAAAAATTGTCTTTAGATAGCGCACAATTGTTTTCACTCACACGTTCGTCTAATACATATGAATATATATATATATATATATATATATATATATA
>OU426855.1:7547972-7550472 GCA_911387685.1 Dolichovespula media | reverse complement strand
CTATAGGGAATCAGTGGATGATAGTGGTGGTGTCTGGTGGCGGATATGGTAGTTCCGTTCTAGAAAAACGATTTCAAGTAATTTTACTAGAACGAAGATCCCGAAGGAAGGAAGGAGGGAGGGAGGGTGGGAGGGAGGGAAGGGAAGAATGAACGAAGAAAGGACGTAGAAGTTAGTTTTTGTGTCTCTGATACGGTAGACAGGTGCACGTTATCGGTACTCGGGAGAATGCAATTTAAATAAATAACGAAGGAAAACGAGAAACGAGGAGAGGAACGAAAAACAAACGGAAAAGGAAAAAAAGAAAAGAAAGAAAGAAAGGAACGGAAAGGAGAAGAGAGAGAAAAGGTACGGAAAAGAGGGAAGGAACAGCGCAACGTCCTCCTCCTCCTCCTCCTCCTCCTCCTCCTCCTCGACCAACCCCAAAACCCACCCATCCTAACCCCCATCCCACCTGGCTTCCCGAAGAAAACGGAGAATGAGGAAAAGGATAAAATCGAGTTCAGTTTAGTTTAGTTTAGTTTAGTTTAGTTTCTTTCTTTCTTTCTTTCTTTCTTTCTTATTATTTTTCTTTTCTTTCCCTTTTCCTCTTTCCTTTCCCATTTCCCATTTCCTTCTTCTTATCCTTTGAATTGACTGAAAATCCTTAAACCAAACTGTTGCTTGTTAATCGAACGGATGGAGAAGAAAAAAAAAAAAAGAAAAGAAAAAAAGAAAATGAAAGAAAGAAAAAGGTGGAGAAAAAATGAAGGGTAAAGAAAGGAGAGAAAAAGATGGAAAGAGAAGAAAAAGGTCTATAATGAAATGTACTGATAGGGAGGGAGAGAGAGAGAGAGAGAGAGAGAGAGAGAGAGAGAGAGAGAGAGAGAGAGAGAGAGAGAGAAAATAGGGTGTGACTAAAACGTTGAATTAGAAACACTTTGCTAACTGAAGGAAGGTTAATAACACTCGACTCTCGGCGTGCCACTTGAAAGGGAATATCTGTCGAAAGCATCCCAGGTAGAGAGAATGTGTGTGTGTGTGTGTGTGTGTGTGTGTGTGTGTGTGTGTGTGTGTGTTTATGTGTGAGGGGAGAGAGAGAGAGAGAGAGAGAGAGAGAGAGAGAGAGAGAGAGAGAAAGAGATAGGGAGAGATTTGCTTATGCATTGTGAAATTGTTTTAATTCGTTCACAGCTATGACAAATTGAACGTTCCTTCGACAATTTCTAAGCTTACTTCTAAATCTTTTTCTTTTTTTCTCTAATTTTTATTTATTTATTTTTTTTTTTTTCTTTTTTTTTCTTCTTTTTTTTGTTCACACACACACACATATATATATATATATATATATATATAGAACGATAAAGTACTTACGAGTACTTACGCAATGTATTTTTAATAAAAATGACCGCTTCTATCTATAAATTTTTTTAAATAAAACACATAAAGTATATGTGTGTGTGTGTGTGTGTGTGTGTGTGTGTGTGTGTACATATATGTGCGTATAAAGATATGTATTTATATTTATAGAAACCAAATGCATATTGTTATCGACCTGGTTGAACAGTGGTGTCAAATGGTGGAATCATAAGAATAAATCGAGAAATAAAAAGCATCGTGTGAGATTGAAAATTAATGTTTACGATTTCTGATAAAGCCGAACTCTGTAACATCCTTTGTTAATATCGTGAGTCAGCTAAATTATAGTTGCCATTTATTCGAGGGGACGGGCAGAGGGGCGGGGGGGAGGGGAGGGAGGGAGGGGGAGGGTAGGAATCGGTGTTTTGAATAAATGATCGATCTATTTATAACAAAACGTGTAATAATAAATAATATTTTAAATAAATGATCAGCCATTTATAATAAAATGTGTGTGTATGTGTGTGTGTGTATATATGATGTAAATTATTGGAAATAAATGTAAAGCTATTTGCAATGAAATTATCGTAATTGTCGGCACGTCATAGAAATGACGCTTAATCATTAATACCGTTCAAAATATTAATACCGATCGTTTATGTGTTGCTCTTTTTGTTTTTTGTTTTTTTTTTCTTCATTTTATTTTATTTTGTTTTTGGTTTAACAAATACTCGTGTAATGAATAAAATCAATGCAAAAATATTGAACGAATAATAGTTGTACCTTCCATATCGTTTATATCGATTAGTCGTGGTAATGGTTTTCTTTTCTTTTTTTTTTTTTTTTTTCTTATTTTTTTCTCTCCGTCGTTCGTGTTCACCGATTTTCTCTTTCTCCTTATTTCCATCTTGATTCGTATCTTTCTTGATTTTACGCTGTCAACGATCGAATTAAGAATAGTAATAATCGATGAATTATAGAAAATGAAATAATTGCTCGGAACGTTTCATAATGATGAAACGTTGATTAAAAAGAAATGAGTTCGTTTGTATGCGTGTTCGCGTGCGTGCATTACGTATCCGTGTATATATTCAAGTTCTTAATGAAAGAAAGAAAAGAAGAAAAAAAGGTTTTTTCATTTGTTCACGACAATTTTTAATTT
>OU426855.1:7535472-7537972 GCA_911387685.1 Dolichovespula media | reverse complement strand
TTTTCCTTTCTTTCTTTTTGTGTATTTTTTCTTCTTTTCTTTAGGTGTTCCAAGGGCGGTTCTTTTTTCCTTTTTTCTTCATTTCTTTGTTTTTCCTTTCTTTTTCTTTTTTTTTTTTTTTTTTTTTTCTTTTCTTCCTTTTCCTCCTTTTCTTTTACCCGCTAAACGTTCTATGATCCTTCGATGGTTGGATCTGGTAGAAATTTGTTCGGGATAAGTCTTCTTGGGAAGAGACGCGTCGTTGAATGGGGGTGAGGGTGAGGGTGAGGGTGAGGGGTGAGAGAGGGTGAGAGATCGGTGATGGTGAGGGATAGGAGAGGGTGAGAGATCGGTGATAATTATTACGTGTCATTCATTACAATCTTATCTTTGATCGTTTCGAAAATTGGAGGATTTTTTTCTTTTTTTTTTTTTTTCTTTTTTATTTTCTTTCCCGCCTTTTCCTTTCCTCGACAAATTCGCTTGATCTTTCTTTTTAATTTTATTTTCCTTCTTTTTTCCTTTCTTCCTTCTTACGTATCCAATAATATAATTCAAAAGTTACGTGCAATCCAAGTTATTTATGTACGTATCTTTCAGATACGACGATCGTGCATTAAATCTTCTCAGATTTCTTCGACGTTTCTCCTTCCTCGTTTTTCTTTTTTCTTCTTCTTTCCTTCTTTTTAATTTGGCAACGTTTCGATGGTTCGATCCGGTGGAAATAAAAATGAAAAAGAACAAAAAAAAAAAAGAAAAAAGAAAAAAGAAAAAACAAGAAGGAAAAGAATTTTGGAAGCTACGTAAGTAAATCCAATGACGTGACAATAGTGATCTATGGTAACGTTCGAATGATTTTCCTTTTTAGATTTAGAATTACATATCTCGATCTGGGATCCTCGATCGTATCGATTGGTAAAATTGAAATATTAATGTACCGTTTCTTATCTCCTATCAATCGATCCACGAATTAACGTCGAATAGAATTGTCTATCGCATTCCTTTTATTTTTTACCGATCTTGCCTTTCGTTGTACGGAGCCAACGATGGTAGCTTTTAATTTTCTCTACGTTCCAAGTATTTTCTTCATCCTCTTCCTTCCTTCCTTCCTTCCTTTATTTATTTCTTTCAACGTTACAGAAACTTTCTCTCCTTTTGATCGTTTATTCAATTTTGAAGTTCGCCGATCAATTTCGAAGATCTGATACACCCGCGTCCGAGGATATTGATTTAAAGAAAAAAAAAAGAGAGAGAGAAAAAAAAAACGAAAATATAGATAAAAAGAAAGAAAGATAAATAAATAATTAAGCGAAAGGGAAGGATAAAAAAGAAATTATCAACGCTACGTAACGACGATAAAGGAAACAATTTATATTGACTTGATACGAAAAACTATGAGATTAAATCGAATGAGTTTTATCGATGAGGGTTGCATTATAATACGCGTTTATAAAACTCGTTTTTTCCTTTTATACTTAAGACATAGAGAGTGAGGAGAGAGAGAGAGAGAGAGAGAGAGAGAGAGAGAGAGAGAGAGAGAGAGAGAGAGAGACATATATACATATATATATATATATATAGGGTCCTCCATTTATTAATAGAGTCCACAAAGACGTTGTATACGATGCTGACACAAGATGTGATAGCCGTGGATAGAGGAATGTGCGAGGGGTGTATAAGACGGGTGGTGGTGTGGGTGGTGGAGGTGGTGGGAGGTGGTGGGAGGTGGGAAGGAGGAGGAGTCTGAGTTTACAATCTCAATTACCGACTCCGGGGCTTTACGCCGTCATCGTTTCGTCGGTATAACACAATATTTTGACAAGTATACGTGACGACGGTTTCTGTCTACTACCCTAACTCTCGAATCGCTCTATATAACTGTTCCTAACCTTGTTTGTTCCCATCATTGAAACGCGGGCTACCGTCATCTTAACTTTAGTAACTAACCTCTACCGAATTAAAAAAAATATATAAATAAAAAAAAAAAAATAAAAAAAACAAACCCGTAAGGATATATCGTATGTACCTTAGAATGTACCTTATCGTTACCCTACCTATTACAACTATAGTTTTCATTTGAAAATATCTCATCAATTTCCTTCCGATATATTATTTATTAATCGTCGAATTAATATATTTAGATATAAAATTATAATTACACGAAATATAGAAAATTACGTAGAGAAACGTACTTGTACTTGTTAATTAACGTCTTAAAATTATTTACTGTTACTATTACTACTATTACTATTACCACCACCACCACCTACTATTACTCTCAGTCTGTTGCACTTAAAGACTTTTCGGTGCACGCGTCTTCTCTCTCTCTCTCTCTCTCTCTCTCTCTCTCTCTCTCTCTCTATCTATCTATCTATCTATCTCTAACACATACACGTAGCTTAACCCAAAGGGTAGACTCCTTCTCCGTCTGTTGAACGTTCCAAATGCATAAGTTTGCTATATACATCTGCGCCTATACGTTTCGCTTAATTACCATCCACGTTAAACACAGACGCACGTT
>OU426855.1:7525472-7530472 GCA_911387685.1 Dolichovespula media | reverse complement strand
CCGTCTATATATCTATCGATCTATCTCCTTTTCTTTTATCGAATTCGTACGTTCTTGTCTGCTAAGGTTCTACGAGCGGGTATGAAATTTCGGATGCTGCGTCAGCCCGTTTACAACATAGAATCATTTCTCCAACATCTGAAAACCGAAAGAAGTTGAAACGTGAAAGTAAAATACGAGAAGATTTTATTTGGCCCTCGCTTATCGCACAAAATTTCGAATGGGATAAAAGTGATAGGAGATTTATGGATGGATGGATGGATGGATGGATGGATGGATGGATGAACGTATGGATGGATGAATGTAAGGATTGATGGATGGATGGATGGATGGATGGATCTGGATAGAGTAGTGAGAAAGAGAGAGAGAGAGAGAACTTTTTCTTGAATTCGTTCCACTCGGCAAAAGAAAGTCGAAATGGAAAAGTCATATCCATCGATATTACTTAAAACAATTTGAAAAAGTGCCTTTACACTCGACGAAACCAATCCTTACTATTATAAAATATGTATATATATATATATATATATATAGAGAGAGAGAGAGAGAGAGAATAACAACGTGAAGGAGTTCGAAATTTTGATTGGTCGATTGTGTCACAGATGGAACAAACTCGATTTAAAGTATTTCCAAGTGCGAACAAGGAAAAACCTTTTCTCTCTTTGAATATATATATACTATATACATACATACATACATACATACATACATACACACACACACACACACACACACACACACACACACACACACACACAAATATATATGTATAAAAGTCTTTTAAGTAATTCTGACCTTTTCGTCCGATGACTTTTTCGATCGTATTAAGAAAGTGCATCGCGATAGTCGACACTATTTTTTTTCCTTCCTTCTTTCTTTTCTTTTCTTTTTTTTTTCTCTCTCTCTCTTTTCTTTTCTTTCTTCGTTCTCTTTCTTCTTCTTCTTCTTCTTCTTCGTCATCTTCTCTTTTACGACCTTCAACGTTACTCCCTCCTTATTATTAAGGAGGAAGGAGTGGGTGGGGTGAGGAGGAGGGGGTGAGTTCGAGGGGACGAGGGTAAAGAAGGAAGGAATAAAAATTGCCGTTCCCTTTCTTTTATCGTTCGTTGATAAAAACATTCGAAAGGAGTATAAATAAAAGAACGTAAAGTATATAAAGTATACACCATAGAGAGTAATAAGTTATAAAGAGGTTACGAGAGAGAGGTATAAACGAAACGTATGTATGTATGTATATAGATATTTTTGCTCTTTAAAAAGAAAGAATGGAGATGTTGTTGTATTTATTGAAGGCTATCTTATCCCATTATGGCGCAAGTTTTTGACGTTGATATTTATCTACGTTCTAGTATCATTACTCGTAAAAATCGTTGATAACATTTTCGTCGTACGGTATTTTAATTATAACGAAGGGAATTGAAATAAAACGTTTCGAAAAGGGGGTATCTCTTTGTACGTTTCGCGTATTATATAAAATTAATACACACTCATACACACATACACACACACACACACACACACATATACGTACAATACGTAGGAACAAAGAATCGTTCGGCGAGGCATTTCCGTGAGAACGAAGAGAGATTTAAAAAAAAAAAAAAAAGAAAAAAGAAAAAGAAACGAATAAGTATTCGCACGAAGAAACGAAAAATGTTATACGAGTGTTGTGCTTCGCGACGATTAAGCGTAGGTATAATTATTTTGCTCTTCTCCTACCTTCCCCTCGTCCCCCACACTATACCGTCAAAAAGAGAGAAGAAAAAAGAGACAGAGAGAGAGAGAGAGAGAGAGAGAGAGAGAGAGAGAGAGAGAGAGTAAGAGAGAGGGGAAGAAAAAAATGATGCGGAAAATTATCCGCTCTTCTCGTATTTTACGCACACGGAGTAGCGGAGCAACAAGTGCCGTTGAAATTCCGCGCTCAAATTTTCTTTCTGATAAATAACGAAAATATAATAAATATGTATATATATATATATATATATATATATATATATACATAATTATATATATATATATTTAAAAAATAATATATAATATAAATATATTACAATTTTATATGAATGCGTGTAAATATTATCCCGCTTGTCTGCGGCTAATAACTGTCGCGTGTATTTATATCCGCGATGCGCTGTAAAAAAAAAAAAAATAAAAGAATAAAAAAGGATAAATAAATAAATAAATAGATAAATGATAAAAATAAAAAAAATACAAAAAAATAAATGAATAGGAAAGCGAAACGAAGAAATAGAAGAAAAAGAAAGCGAACAAAAAAGAGACCAGTCGACACGTTAACACAACGCGATAACACGTTTCACCGTGTAAGAGAGAAAGAGAGAGAGAGAGAGAGAGAGGGAGAAGAAAGGTAAAGAAAAAAGAAAAAAGAATCAACACGTTGAAATGATTGTACGCGTTTATATCGATCCGATCTATTTCGATCGTTATTGATGAAACAACGAAAGTCATGTAAAATAATAAAGATATGTGTATATACATATACATATATATATATGTGTGTGTGTATATATATATATATATATGTACACACACACACACCAGTCTGTTATTTTTATCTTTTATAATTGAACAGTGATATTTTAACAAGCAAATCCCCCGTCGTGTCTTTCTTCATCGTTTGACCATAACTTTGCTCTTTTTGGTAGGGGAATGGTGGGTGGGGGAGGGGAGGAGGGAGGGGTGAATCTTCTCATATTAAAGACAAATATTGACGAAGCCTGAAAACGTGCACGGTTGAAGCTTCAAGATTCTACTCTGCAACACTATTTTTTTTGTCTATATACATATATATATATATATATATATATATATATATATATATATATATATATATATATATATTGATATATACACACGCACTCATAGATACATACATACATACATATGCACAGAGAAATACGTTTTGTTATTTTTCTTAACTGAAAAATATAAGCGACGTCACGTTATGTATTTTTTTTTTTTTTTTCAATTCCTCTTTCCCTTCTTTAAATCCATATCTTTGAAATAATTCTTTTAGGATGTACATACACATATATATATATATATATATATATATATATATATATATCGATTCGCAATAATGAAATCGTTATCCAGGAATCTTTTCTTCTGTTAATCTATCAGTCCCGTTTTATTTCGGTCTCGTGTCATTCAATTTCCGTCCACGTATAAAATTCTCGCTGATGATAACGACAAAAGGTTGATACACTTTTTTTTTCTTTTTTATATATACATATATACATATTCGAATATGCTTATAGATTTAAATCGAGCAAGATAATAGAGTAAGAATCGTTGAAAATTTTTTTTCATCGACGATAATAAGAGAAAAATAAATAAATAAAAAATAATAAAAAAGAAAGAAAAAAAAGAAACAAATCGAAATAAATCGAAGGAGGACAGGATTTATGGGATGTGTGGAGGGTTTTTTTTTTTGGGGGGGGGGGGGGGGGGGGGGAAGGGAAAGGAATATTTCATAGGACAAATGTAAATAACTCTCGAAATTTATTGTTGTTATACACGAAAGGAAAAAAAAAAAAAAATAAAGAAGAAAAAAGAGGAATGAACGCGAGCGTCCCGACAAAATCGTTAATTCACGAGTGGTAGATTGTTAATCGCTAAGATGAACTCTATCACGTGTTTCACGATACTATCGCCTAACGTAATACGTTTTAAAGCGTGGCTATCGATCGTAACAGGAATGAAATTATAAAGTTATATTTCTGTGCTCGAGCCCGTGAGTATCCCAGAGAGAGGCTTCGTTTCTCTCGACGTCCAAAGTCTCTTGTGTTTATACCTTGGCAGTTGAAATAACTTTGCCTCGATACCTCTTAGAAAGAGAGACAGAGACAGAGACAGAGAGAGAGAAGTTAAAGCAACGCGATAGTTGTTGAAAACTTTTCTTCGATTTCTTTCTACGTCTTCTTTCTTTTTTCTTCTATAAATGTGTGTGTGTGTGTGTGTGTGTGTGTGTGTGTTCGTGTGTTCGTATGTGTCTGTCTGTTTGTTTGTTTGTTTGTTGAATTACCCATAACTCGAAAGCAACAATATCATGTTTATTTTCTTTTATGATGAGAACAAACATTTTTCTTCTTTTTCCTTTTGTATCCTCCTTTCCTTTTTCATTTTTCATTTTTCATTCTTTCATTAGTACAATATGAAATACCCGAACGGTAGTGGGTCGAAAGTTTTTACGGGTGCGATTTGAAAGATTAATTTATTTGACGCTTTTACGAGAAACATTTAAGGGCCAATTTTCTTCCATTCAGATTACAAAACTATTACAGGATAGAGATAGAGATAGAGATAGAGATAGAGATAGAGATAGAGATCTCTAGAAACTTTTGACTTTGACCCTGTTATGTATAAATGTGGAAGGAATTGTCTGTAAGAAAAAGAGAGGAAAAAAAAAGAAAAGAATAAGAAAGAAAGAAAGATAAGGAATGGTAAAAAAGGGTCGGGTAGAAAGATTTGACAAAAAGTGATTTTAAAAAATCAATTATCCCCGTTTAATTTTCTACCGTGCAAATTATGAAACTACAAACCGATGATACTGTGGTAAAAAACCTTTTGGATTCTAATTCCGCGTAATTGCGAAAGGAGTTATGCGAAAGAATAGGAAAAAAAAAAAACAAAAAAAACAAAAAAAACCAATGAAAGAAAAGAAAAACGATGAAGACATTATCGAAAGATTCTCTATAATTGACTTTAAAAAGCGATTATTCTTTTTTTCGCGAGACGTTCGTTTCGTGCCGCAATCAAAATTTTATTTTTCTCCTATCGAAATCGAAGGAAGATTCTAACGATTGACAATTAAAAGCCCCGATTCTTCTAATATTTACGAGACACTTAAGACTAATTATCTTCTTAATTACAACAACGTCAGTAAGCGTTCGTTCAAAGCGTTAAAAATTCCCTATTCCAATTACGTCGAAATTTGAAGAACGATTATTCGGATTTAAAGAAAGAAAAATGATATCGAG
>OU426855.1:7497972-7522972 GCA_911387685.1 Dolichovespula media | reverse complement strand
CTCGTAAACAAACGTAGATAAGAGCGATAACGATAAATAGGCAGGGGGAATAAGAGCCCAACGATTTATTTTCTAGATCCCATGATCGCGAACATAAATTATCCGTCTGTCCTGTTAAAAACGTTCGATTATTATTATTATTATTATTATTAGTTTTATTATTATTATTATTATTATGATGATGATGATGCGCGACGACCTACGACGACGTTTATAAATTTTTTTTCGATATAATTATTATAAAGCGAAATACACGACACGTTGATCGTTATGATAGCGTTATTATATATATATATGTATAACAATAATAATATATAACAAATATATTGACAATATATATTGATCGCGCTACGGTGGTATGTCATTAGAAAACAAATTGTAATATATAAATAAAAATAAGATATAATTTATTATTTCGAGAAACATTTGTTTTCTTCGCAAAATTCGCACGACATCTTCTCAAGATTATACTTTACTATTGTTATATCGTATTCAAATTATAAAAGTATAAATGAATTTAGAGAAAAATTCGATTGATCGTTACGATAACTTCGAGACCTTTTCTCATCTCTCTCTCTCTCTCTCTCTCTCTCTCTCTCTCTCGCTCTCCCTCTCTCTCTCTCTTTCCTTTCTACATTTTCAACAACAACAAAAATTCAAATCGCGATCGTCGAAAGATTTAAGGATCGAGGGGAAACGATAAATGGTCGATAAGATTTTTCGCGTTTGAGATTTAAACGCCAATTCGCAATTAGTTTACAAAGAGATACACGCACACACACGCACGCACAGACACAGAGAAATAGAGAGATAGAGATAGAGAGAGAGAGAGAGAGAGAGAGAGAGAGAGAGAGAGAGAGAGATACGATCGATTAGAAATTCTAGATTTTCTCGCGTTAAATTAAAAGCCGGCAAGTTTGTAACTACGATCGATTTCCAAAGTACCAAAGCATATCGATGGTTAGAATCGAGTCCTTTGTAATTATCCCATCGAAGCGGCTTACCGTTTATCGAGAAATTGCTTCAACGCTTCTCCCTCTCTCTCTCTCTCTCTCTCTCTCTCTCTCTCTCTCTCTCTATCTCCATCTATCTATCTATCTATCTCTATCTCTATCTCTCTCTCTCTCTCCCAATAGACGCCTTGTCTTGTAGGAGAACCGAGCAATGCGCAGGAGACTATGCGCGCGCGCGCGCGCGCGCCTGTCAAGATGCACTTAGCGATATCCTAGAAATGCAACAAACGTTCCGCAACGTTCGATATCAAAGGAGGAGAGTTCGTAACTCTCTTCTCTTACATTATCGCTGACGTACGCCTGACCCACCCCACCCATCCACCCCTCCCCATCCTACCCATTCCTCTCGTTATATCCGCTAAACTCCCTTAGCGCCTAATTCCACGTCGAAATTTTCCTTGTTGCCTTTTACGCGTTGATTAAACATAAAAGAAAACAACAACAACAACAACAACAACAACGTAAATCGCACAACTTCCGTTGGATAGTTAAATTGTACCTTCGATTTGCCCGTTAACGGGTGGTCGTTAGGGTTCAAGGGTTCTTTTTTTTCGAAGGGTTCTTTTTTTTCCTTCTTTCTTTTCTTATCTTTTTTTTTTTTTTTTTTCAAAGAATGAAAGTAATAGGTATGAAGAGAACGGGACGTATTATCGATGGAAATTTAATAGTATCGTATCCTATCGTGTGTTAACAATTGCCATAGATATTTGCAATAGTTATTTTCTAACGCGTTAATAAAGGTAAATGTTAATGATCATCGTCGACAATACGCGAGTTATTCTATTTTATAAATCATCGTACCGATAGATCTTTATTAATCGATAATTAAATTGCAAATTGTCGATTCAAGCGGGTAGATTAATCGTTTTCGATGTAGATCTTTTCGTTTAACCTAATTTCATCATAAAACGAGCTATACGTATACACTTATGTGTTATATATATATATATATACACGCGCGCGCGCACGCGCGCGCACACACACACACAAACAAACAAACAAACAGCACATGCTATCAATCAAACGTCTCTCTCTCTCTCTCTCTCTCTCTCTCTCTCTCTCTTTCTCTCTCTCTTTCTGTACGAGATTTAAAAATGTTAGAGAAGGAAGAGGCTATAAACACCGAGCAAAATATTTCATACGAAATAACGATAATGTATATTTATTACGGGTACGTTGGTTGTAATAATGGTGGTACGAATCGAGGTAGACGAGTTTTGAAAGGAAATAAAAAAAAAAAAGAGAAAAGAAAAAAGAAAGAAAAGAGCGTTGCGAAAAACGCGAAGAAAATAATAATAACAAACGACTGGTCGGAAAGAATTATGTTAGCAGAGATGAAGAAGAAGAACAAAAATAAATAAATAAATAAATAAATAAATAAACAAGAATGAAATAAAATAAAATAAAATAAACGAAGACGAATGACGAAGGAGTAAGGACGGTCTAGGTCAAGGAGAACAAATACGAAGAGTGACAGAGTGTTTGAGATCGAGTACCGTGGAGAGACGGAGAGAAAAAGAAGAAAAAGAGAGAGAATGAGAATGAGAGAGAGAATGAGAGAGAGAGAGAGAGAGAGAGAGAGAGAGAAAGTACAAATTACGAGGGAAAGAAATTTGAAGTTCAACCAATTCGATTCATTTAACGTTGTCGATCGCGCACCGTGCTCTCCTTTCCCCACCCACCCACCCCCCCTTGCCCCTAGGATTTAAAATCTAAAGTGAGAAAAAGAAAAACAAAGGTATATCCGATGGAAAAGAGAGAGGGGTAGAAGGAAAAAAATTCGGGGAGGGGGAAGGAGGGAAAGAGAAAAGAACAATTTATAAAGGGTGGCCGAATAAATATTGAAAATCTTTTAGATTCATCTCGTACGTCGTTATACCTCTTCCACCTCCCCTCCCCTCTCCTCCCCCTCCCCCCTCCCCGAAAGAATATTATTTTCCAATAAAAACCCGAGACGGATAATGTGCATTTCGTTTAATTCAAATATCATTTCTTCTTTGGTGCGATAAAATGTATAAAAAAAAAAAAAAGAATAAAAAAGAAAAAGAAAAAAAGAAAGGGATGAGATAATAAGATTCGAGAATAAGCTAAGAGGGAGACTAAGGAAATGAAGATTTCCAAAGTTTTGGATAGAAGGAAAAAAGGAATGAAAAAGAGAGAGAGAGAGAGAGAGAGAGAGAGAGAGAAGGAAGAGAAGGGAAATATACTTTAAATCGATTCCTATAGAATAGGAAAAAGTTTTTATTATCCGAGAAGAACCGAATACGCTTTTCTTTCATTTGTTTTTTTTTTTTTTTTTTTTTTTTTCCCTTTATTTTTTCCCCGCCATTCTCTTCCCACCCAGCCCCCCTCCCCCTCCAACCCCCTGCACCCTACGGAAGAGTTCGTGGAGGGGGATTGGTTCGACGAAAAATAACGTTCTTCCCTCCCCATCAATGGTCATATCATTTCCCCTCGACATGTCCCAAATGGGGAGAGAGAGAGAGAGAGTTAGAGAGAGAGAGAGAGAGAGAGAGAGAGAGAGGGAGAGAGTTAGAGAGAGAGAAAGAGAGGGAGAGAGAGAGAGGTCCGTGTAAAAGAAATAACGAAAAAAAAAGAGAAAGAGAGAGAGAGAGAGAGAGAGAGAGAAGTTTATAAGAAATAGAAGAAGAAAGAAAGAAAAAAAAAGTATAGTATCTCTATATTATATCGAATGGTTATTTGAAATGAACGAACGTATGCGAATATAGAGATGAACGGTGAAGGGACGTGAATTCATCCGTACGGTCTTCGTACATCGTCTCATTAACTCGAGAGAGAGAGAGAGAGAGAGAGAGAGAGAGAGTAATTTTTTCCTGATTGCCGGGGCCAATTCATTCATACAGGAGCAACCAGTAGCAGCTGCTGCAACAACTGCAGTAAAAGCAACAGCAGCGGCAACAGCAACAGCAACAGCAACAGCAACAGCAACAGCAGCAGCCGTCAACCAAGCTTACTATTTTCAATGGAAAACGTGGCGTGAAGTAAAAAAAGAGAGAGAGAGAGAGAGAGAGAGAGAGATAGAGAGAGATAGACAAACAGGTATACAGAGATAGATACATAGATAGATAGATAGATAGATAGATAGATAGAGAGAGAGAGAGATAGATAGAGAGAGAAAGAAACGAGCTTTAAATTCAAGTTTCTCTTTTTCTCTTTCTCTTTCTCTTTCTTTCTCTCTCTCTCTCTCTCTCTCTCTCTCTCTCTCTCTCTCTTTCTCTATCTATCTATCCATCTATCTATCTATCTATCTATCTCTTTCGCTAGCGAGAGAGAGAGAGAGAGAGAGATAGCAGCGTCGGTTCTTAACTCGGTTTCTATTCCCAGTTTATTCCAATTTATTTTCCGCGAAGACAATCGAATCAGAGGAATAATTAACAAAGTGGAACTCTTCGAAGCGTTCAACGTCGGTCGTTCGTCGGGGTCCATGCAATTTCCTACGACGACTACTACGAGCGACTACTACGAGCGACTACTACGAGCGACTACTACGAGCGACTACTACGAGCGACTACTACGACGACTACTACGACGACTTAAACGCGAAATTGCACGACTTAGTCTATCCACTTGGCAAAGATTAACTTGGTAAGAGCTCCGGCAAAACTTGGGATAAGAGAGAAAGAGAGAGAGAGAGAGAGAGAGAGAGAGATGACGAAATTGGATAATGGTTGAGATCGTGATCGGACAGTGGTTGTTGAATCGTCAACTTTCGTTATGGTCAACCTATTATTCGGAACAAATAAAATCCTCGAAGATTTTTTTTCGATTGAACGTACGAAGAAGAACAAAAGAGAGAAAGAAAAGAATAGAATGGAGGAAAGAGAGAGAATTTGAAAGAAATAAAGAAACGAATAAGAGGAGGATACACGTACTCGGAAATACGACAGAGATAGATAAAGAGAATGAGAGAGAGAGAGAGAGAGAGAGAGAGAGAGAGAGAGAGAGAGAATGATAGTGAGAATGAGAGTGAGAGTGAAAATGATACGGGAAACCGTTTCTATCTGCCTACGTAGGAAAATTTACGATCGTATTTATTTTACAAAGGATTCGGCCATTATTCAACATTTCTCTCCATTCGGCAATTCGTAAAATCCTGTTGTATATATGTATATATATATATATATATGTATATAGATATATATATATATATATATATATATACAGATGCATATATATCGGTAAGCGTCGGTCGCAGTAAAATGCATTCGCTCGCGGGGATTTCGACTAAATCGATATATGCATTTATGTATATGTATATGTATATGTATATATGTATATATGTATATGTATATGTATATGCATATGTATATGCAGTACAAATAACTTTCGATCGATGAAACGCATAGGGAAACGCGATTTGTTGTGCGTTTTGTGTGTGTGTGTGTGTGTGTGTGTGTGTGTGTGTGTGTGTGTGTGTGTTGTTGTTGTTGTTGTTGTTGTGTGTTTGTGTGTGGGCGCTGCTGCACCGTCATTAGAGGGAAGAGGATGGTATCGAACTGGGGATAAAAAAGGAGGGTGCAAGTACGGGGGGTGATAAAAGGGGTGGTTAATGATGATGGAAAAGTTCGAAGTTATCTACTAGGGTCGGAGGAGAGGGTCGGAGGAGAGGGTCGGACGAAAAAAAGAATGAAAATAATTGTCCTTACGGTTGATTTGATAGGAAAAAAACAAAGAGAGAGAGAGAGAGAGAGAGAGAGAGAGAGAGAGAGAGAAATACCAATTATCTCCCCTTTTTCGAGACTTTTTGTACTAATCATTTTTCGTCCGTATTGCGGAACTACAAGCCTAGAGAACTTTTAATCCATCCTGTGTAAAAAGAGAAGGATGAAAAAGAATGAAAAAATGAAAAACACATAAATTGGATAGTAAAACTCGCGGGAGAGCGTAACTATGAACCTCGTGGAATAGTTTTCGATTAAATGAAATCATTAATTAATCGTATACGAGAGAAAGAGAGATAGAGATAGAGAGAGAAGAAGAGATTTGCCTCTGTGTTTGTGTGTGTTTGATTAAAAAAATTCATATAATTTTGAAAGTACATTATCTACCAAGGAATATCATCTTGATGAGATTTCAAAGATTACGCTTCAGCGTACACACGGTGTACATAACTTTTTTATTTTAATGCTGTACGAGCTTAAGATAAATCGACCCCACCCCCACCCCCTCACCCCATCCCTCCGCGATGAGGAGTGGGTGGCGAAAGAACGGGTGGTTAGTTAACGACGAAATTAAAGGAATCTTTCTTTTTTCTTTCTTCTCTCTTTCTTTCTTTCTTTCTTTCTTTCTTTCTTTCTTTTCTCTTTCTCTTGTTTTTTTTCTTTTCTTTTCGTTTTATTTTTCTTCCGTGGAAAACTTTTATACCCGAGTACTTAAGGCGTACGTTGGTACGCCGGTTGCAGCTAATTAAATGATGTTTAATTAATCTCGAGCGGTGCTCATTCGGGATTATTAAACGCGAAGAAAATGGCTTTTAAATAATATCCATGATAATCGCGATAAGTTTGAGATTATTTAAGCTTATCTCCCAGGTTTGGAAAATGGAAGGCACTCCTCAGTTCTTATCTTCCGTAGTTTGCTCGTTCAAACGAGAAACGAAAAGATCGATTTTGTCTCGCGCGCGCGTACGTGAAAAACCAACGATCCGAAGGCCTGAAACGAGTCGAACTTTTAAATACCACATTTAATTCGAACATTTCAAACGTTCGTACTTCACCCAAAGAACCGCGTAACGTTTCAACATTATGGCATTTACGAAAATTAGTTACATCGTATTGGCTCTTTCGATTCCTCGAACGTTTACAATCGTTCAAATGATTACGTAATAATTCGCAAAAGTTCGAATTGTTCGAGCTGATTTAAAAGAAGTCGGCGTAAAGTTCGAATCCCGTTCGCATTTATTTCGAAGAAAAGCTCGCCGAGAAGGGAAAAGGACGGGAAAATAGAGAAAAAAGAAAAAAGGAAAAAAAAAAAAAACAAAGAAAAAGAAATCGGGGGTTAGACCGCAAAGATCTATTCGTCCGATCGGAAGAAGATATTAAACGAAAAGAAATGAAAAGAAAAAAGAAAAAAGTAAAAAAGCCTTTTATTTCTCTCTCTCTCTCTCTCTCTCTCTCTCTCTCTCTCTCTCTCTCTCTCTCTCTCTTTCGTTCTTACGTTCTATTTCACACGATATTCGACCCGAACGAATTTTCTTTCGGTTCGTCGTACTTGAAAACGTACTTTGGAGATCGATCGATCGATCATCGATCGGTACGATCCCGTAGCGTCGTTATAGATCCTTATAAAAATATCACTAGCATAACGATCGATAGACGATTAACGATTAACGATTAACAACGAGCCTAACGGTATAATGAAAATTTTAATTCATTCGTTTTACCAAATCGAATCTCGAACGTCGTTGCCGTTCGACAACTTTTCGAAAGAATACAATATGGAAAAAAATCTATCTCTATTCCATCTATTAATCTAATCTAGAAATAGAAAGGAACCGGTTTCGTGATTTAATCGAATCATCGACGAAACATTTTTACGTTCGCCCGTATAAAAGTTTAAACCGTCGAGCGTTTTTGTCGACTCGACGGTCGCGGTCGCGGCCACGGTGATGGTGGTGGTGGTGGTGGTGGTGGTGGTGGTGGTGGTGGTGGTGGTGGTGGTCACTTTTAAATCGATTACTATCGCTGGATCGATTTATATCCAACTCGAAAAATAGAGAAAAGGTTTCGAACCAAGCTCGGCGTTTTATATCCAATCGAAAGATTTCACGTTCTACCGTATATCGAAAGTTTAAACCAATGAGGGACGTTTGATTAAATAAGATCGATTCAATAATATCGATTCCAATGAGATCGATCTCGGTTCTTACGTTGATAACAGTCGCGAGGCACACACAATCGAATGTCCGCATTTTCGTTGACATTAACGAAATCCGTATGACGACGAATTCGATCGTCGAAATATTTAAACGTCATCGAAATATCGAATTTAACGGTTAAGTTTTGAATGATTAATCGTGTTTACGTCGAATATTCGAAGTTAAGCCCCCTCTGTAAATGATCAGAAACGAACGTAGCGTGGTATTGTTCAAATATTGATTCATTATAAACAGCGTTACGTTACGTCCCGTTTGAACGAACTCTAGAATTATCGAAAGTATAAATCGTTCAAGATATCAAAATCGTTCGCGTGGATTCGATTTGGATGTTTTTAAAATCGTCGGAATGCAACGAAAGAAAAGAAAGAAAAGTAAAAAAAAAAAACGATCTTTCCGGGATTACACTCAGTGTCGTTTGAAAGACCGTTCTTTCGTTGGGGTTTGAATTGATCGAAAAATTTGTGAACTTCATCGGTTATATCGAAATCAAAGTTACGCATATAATATCTTTAAATCTACCTACCATTGTTTAAACATTATTCCGTTATACTTTCGTATGTATTATACGTCGTTTAAATAATGATAACAATAATAATAATAATAATAATAATAATAATAATAATAATAATAATAATAATAATAATAATAATAATAATAATGACGATAATAATGATAATAAAATAAATCGTTAGTATGATAATATTATTGGAGTTTATTCGTACGGAAAGAGTCAATTTCAATATTCGCTCGTCGGTACGCAAAAGAGTAAACGATTCGATAACCGTCAAAGTCAATCGAGCGATCATTTTTACATCATCATCATCATCATCATCATCATCATCATCATCATCATCATCATCCCTTGACAATTGGAAAATGTCGAAATTAAATCCACCACCGCTCGAGGAAGGTAGTATCGCGTTATCGTTATTTCCAAAAGTATATCAAATTTTGACGAGTTTTGCGAACTATTTATCCCGTTCGTAAATAAATACGTGACGTTGGAAACGAACGAGTTGTCGTTTCATTATTAGTTTATTGACCCAAATCGGCCCGCGTCGTTCAAATTATTAACCATGTCGTCGAGAGTATCAAAATATTTCTATTCTCTCGTTTCGATTGAACGAATTTAAACGTTTTTGCGCGTCTTCAAATTCACGCGGATTTCAATAGCTCGACGACATTTATATTATCGTTCGATTATCGATTCGTTCGGATAATATTGGAAGTTTAATCTAACGCGTCGATTTATAATTTATTCGATTGCGATACAAGATCGAGTTATCGTGTACCTATAACGAAACCAATGATAGACATTTCGACTCGACGTTACAAATTCTTATTTCATAATATCCTCGGTATTTTCGAAAGCCAAGAAAATGTTAACGATAATAGATCACGTAGGAAGCGTGCGTGCTCTTCTACGAGCTAGGAATCGCGCGTCTTCGCGAACAAGTTTCTCTATCTTTCTCTCTCTCTCTCTCTCTCTCTCTCTCTCTCTCTCTGTCTTTAACAATCTACGTCTATCTTTCTCTTTTCTCTCTGTACTTTGAGTTACGTCCCGGACCGTATTTGCTAACGTATTCACCGGAGTTTCGTGCTTTAGACGAGTTTAGAATGTCACCACAGTTTCTACCCAATGGAGAAACGTTTCTGATCTTTCTTTCTCTCTCTCTCTCTCTCTCTCTCTCCCTTGTTCTTTCTCTCTATCTCTTCTCAATCTATATATTTCATACCATACTATATACATATATATATATATATATATATATATATATATATATCTTGTTTTCATCCGAGGGATAAACATTACGATCGAAGAATAATGAAAAGTTACAATCTTAATTCGCGTACGACGAAATCAACGGGGTATAACATCAAAACGAGTATTATTAACGATGTCGTACAATAAACGAGGGAAGTGATACGATTGGCTGATATACTATGAATGACTAAACACGATGGAGGGGAAATCATTTTTGTTCGACGATCTTTGTAAATTCTTTTTTTTCTATTTTTATTTCCTCTTTTATTTTCTCTTCTTCTCGTTTTTCTCTTTTCCTTTTGTTTTGTTTTCGTCTCTCTATCTCTCTATTATATATATATATATATATATATATATAATATCATATCAATCGATATAATGTATATATATATACTCAATATAATGTAATCATAAATATAATTATAGATACTTCGATTTAAAGGAAATAATGATGAACAAAAAAAAATAAAAGAAACCAATGAAACCGACGACTAATGACAACGAGCAATAAAATAGATATTATAGAATAAGAAGAAGAAAAAAAAGTGAAGAAAAGAAAATAAATTAAATAAAAGTAACACCGATCGTCAATCGACAGGCGTCCATAATACTGCATCCTTTATTTCCATATGATTTTTCGTTCGGAATACAAAAAAAAAAAGAAACAGAAAAGAACTAAAAAGAAAAAATTAATAAGAAACGTCGACAAAACTCCGAACGAGAGGGTTAACATTAATTAAAAGAAAACGAAAAGGTTCTAAAGACACGTTCTCTCTCTCTCTCTCTCTCTCTCTCTCTCTCTCTCTCTCTTTTTCTCTCTCTCTCTCTCTCTCTCTCTTTCTCCTTCCTTACAGTTTTCACAAGCAGGATGAGAAGATGTTTCTCTAATCAAGGTAGCACGTACGACACGGATGCACTTTTGAAAGGAACGAAAGGACTGAAAAAGGGAGCGAGAAAGAAAAAAAAGGAATGAAGGAAAAGGAAGGAGAAGATGAGAGAAACAGAAAGCCTAGGAATAAAAAAAAAAGAAAGAAAAAAGCAAAAAGAGAGAGAGTCTATTGTTCTAATCGTGCCTCCAGGCAACAGTTAGATATACATGTGTGTGTATATGCTTGCGTATATATATATATATATATATATATATATATATATATATATATATAGATGGATCGTTGGAATGAGTTTGTATGACAGCAAAGAGATCTCTTTTCTTTCATAAAACATTGCGACTGTAGAGAAAAACACATAATATATATATGTATGTATGATATATATATATATATATTTTTACATATATATATAATATATGTATATATAAAAATATGTATAATATATATATATATATATAATATATATGTATATATAAATAATATAATATATGTATATATAAATATATGTATAATATATATATATATATATATTTATATATATATTCGTACGTATATATATATCACAATGTGATAAAAGAGAACGATGAGAAAGTATTACTTATATGTATTTACTATTCATACATATACACATACATACACACGCGCGCGCGCGCGCACATCTACATTTATACTTATATATGTATATATAATAGGTTTCGTTTTAAAGTGGAGACGAAGAGAGCGAGAAGATAAAGGTGTTATAACCGACGGCACGATGCCATCTCTCGCTCAATAGAATTTCATATCCAGAGAAAGCTGTGCGCCAGCGTCTCTCTAGGAGGGTGGTTTAGATGGTGGTGGTGGTAGTGTAGGTGATGGTGGTGGGTGTTTGCGCGTCTTTTCGCTTTGGTTAACGGCGAACAATGCTCGCAAATTCGCCGGATGATCTAACAATGAGTCGTACAATAGGTAAACGCCGTTAGCATCGTTCTACCAACGTCATCCATTGTTTTGGATACGGGCATTCGACCAACGAAAAGCCAACGTTCATCCTATTCTATTCTCTCTCTCTCTCTCTCTCTCTCTCTCTCTCTCTCTCTCTCTCTCTCTCTCTCTGTCTGTAGCTATCTATCTATCTATCTATCTATCTATCTTTCTCTTTTTCTCTCCCTGTCTCTCTCTTTCTGTCTCTCATTCTCTCTCTCTCTCTCTCTCTCTCACACACACACTTTCTGTCTCTCTATCCTCTTAAATATAAAGGATCCTATGAACGAGCATTAACGATGCAGTCAAATTCATTGTCGTCAACAGGTTTATCAACAGGTGCAGTCATCTAACCTATCCCCACCCCCACCCCCACTCCCACCCCCACCCCCGTAGTTTGCTGAATCAACATTTGCACGAGCAAACGAGTGTGTACCCCAGAACGTGTAGGTGCGAGAGATATGAAAGAGACTTGATTTTAAAACGATCTCTTTTCTCTCTCTCTCTCTCTCTCTCTCTCTCTCTCTCTCTCTCTCTTTTCGATTTTTATTCGAATTCGTGCATATATGCATCATACCGTCGAACGTAATCGAAATTTCTCTCTACATTCCATTACGATGAAATGAAGAGGGAAAGAAAAAGAGAGATAGAGATAGATAGATAGATAGATAGATAGATAGATAGATAGATAGAGAGAGAGAGAGGGAAAGAGATTAATCCTTCAAATTCCAAATGCATTCGAGAGATAACGACGAAAGAATGCGAGCGACTAAATTAGTAATAGCAAAAGATTAATGATTAATATTTGTCGTATAGGAAGGATCATTTAAGTTCGTCGAATTTTTTTGTTCAAAAGCTCGCGATAATTATGAAAGCACGTTTTAGAAAGAGAGAGAGAGGGAGAGAGAAGGAGAGAGAGGAATAGCGTTTGAAAGAATATCACTGATACGTCGTATCGAAACGTTCGGTTATAAATTCGTCGAATTTTTATTTCTTTCTTTCTCCTCTCTCTTTTTTTCCTTTCTCTTCTTTCTCCAAAATCGTTCGGACTTTATAAATGCACAGTTAGTAATTTTAATACACCCGTACGAGTGCACGTACTTGTCCTCTGTTTGCACGCATGTAAATCCGTATGTATCTCTTCGTACTTCATGTATTTATGTATGGGCGATCCCTTGGCGTTCCATAGTGCGGTATAACATAAATAAATAAATAAATAAATAAATAAATAAAATGAAATAAAATGAAACGGAATGAAATGAAATGATAAAGGAAAAAAAAAAAACTAAAAATGAGAGAGAGACAGAGAGAGAGAGAGAGAGAGAGAGAGAGAGAGAAATAGTTTCTGACTTCTTGGATTGCGCGTTATGATTGCTTCTCTAAAACTCACTGTCGCGAACCTTTATATAAATACGAATATTTTCGAAAGCCGAGAGGAATCTATTAAACGTGGAAATCGAGGTTTGAATGGTGTGGAATATTAAAAAAGAAAAAGGGGAAAAAGAAAGGAAAAAATTGAGAAAGGGAAAAGGAAGGCAAGCAAGAAGAACGATGAGAAGGGAATGAGCAAGCGAGTTGGCGAACGAGTAACGAGAATGGTGAAGGCTGAGAAATGTATTTCTAACGTTGTACGCATACTAACGAAGAAACGAATGAATAAATGAATACTGATGCGTTCGAAGTGAAAATATATAAGATAAAAAGGATTTAGAATGAAGGTGTCTTTTGAGGGAGGCGGGGAGAGATGTCTTTTGGGTCTTCTTCTTCTTCTTCTTCTTCTTCTTCTTCTTCTTCTTCTTCTTCTTCTTCATTTTATTTTTGTTTCTTTTTCACTCTTTAAGAAACCACTTACGTATTCCGATGATATCGTGAAAGGAAGGATCTAATCAATAAATTCCAAATTATTTGCTCGAATATATGTATATCGATATAAAGGAAATAAGTCATGTTCGCACGAATGATTTTACCTTCATATAATTAAAAGATAATTATTCTTATATATATATATATATATATATATATATATATATATATATATATATTATTTACATTTCAAAGAACGGAACTGATCGTCAATTGATTGAATCGTTAATATTAAATATATAATAAATTATATTTGCTTGATAATATCGACGGAAGAAATATATATATATATACATGTGTGTGTGTGTGTGTGTATGTACATATGTACGTCCTGTTCTCGACGTCCCGATCGAATAAAAACATTATTATTCTCAATACATATGTATTGATATCTGTACATCGGTCGAACCAATCATTAATTATAAATTATAAATATTTCTTCGAAATTTATAATCGACGAAGGAAATACGTTGTATCTATGCATATCAAGGATTTAAATAATATATATGTATATATATATATATATATATATATATTATTTATTCATCGGACAGTCGAACAGTAATAATAAATTGGATGATTAATATAATTAAATATTTTCTTAGGTATATGTACGTAGCATAAATGCGTTTAATTTATTTAACGTGCATACGATACGTTTGAAGAAATTTCAATGTTTCTTTATATTCTATTTATCTTCTTCTATTTCTATTTATTTATTTTTTTTTCTTGTCTGTTTTTTCGAACGAAAAAAGACTCGTTGATCTTTTGGCCGTCGCGTTTGAATCTTTCCCAAAAGAATTTTATGTTCATCCAAGCGAGTAGAAAATTCATACATACAAACGACGAGTGGACGAATTTTAACTCTCGTCCAGCTTCCATAATACAATGTGTGTGTGTGTGTGCGTGTATGTGTGTGTGTATGTGTAATAGAACGTACAAAGCCAAATCATATTTCGTAGTAGCTTGGCTCTCTTCCGTTTACGACGATTAAACGCATTTCCTCTGGCTGGCTCGTCGCTGATATCAACCCCTTTACCTAACAAACCAACCATAACTTCCTTTCATATCTGCTCTCTAACAATCCTATCAAATTCTTTTGTAATTTTCTTCTCCATTTTTTTCCTTCCTTTCTTCTCCATCATTTATCATTTCTTTTTTCTTTATTTTTTTTTTCTACGCGCAATAAATCTTTAATTCTATCGATTTTGCGATCGTAATTATCGATCGTTGTTGTTAATATGTTTCTCCTGTACGTTTTGTTCCTTACACACATGTTAAAAATAACTACGTACATACAAACAAACATACGTATATACATGCATATATATATATGTGTGTGTGTTTAATGTATTTGTTATTATAGAAATATATAATCGTATATGTCGTTTTTATTATTTCATACATATATTATGTTGTCCCCTAAGTTTCTTCCTTATCGTGTATTCATTTCGCATCAAAAAAAGGAAGATATAAATATATATATATATATCAATCAAAGTAGATATATATATATATAATGTATGTATGTATGTATGTATGTATGTATGTATGTATGTATATGTTGTATTGAACATATACACTTTATCAAAGATTATTTGACTTTACTTACCCTAATAAACGCGCAGGCATACAACTTTTGTTTCCCATCGAGATACTTTACTCGAAATGAGAAGAAAATTTATTATACCTTCACCGTAAGAAATTCCAATCCCAGTTTCTTCTCGAGTTTCCCTACTTCTTTGAAGTTTATGATATATAACGTAGGCGAAAAGGAGTACGTCGTAAAATGATATATAATGCCATACAATCTCTGTCTTTGGGTAGCTTAAATTCTCATCGATTTTTCAAACGCGACCTTTTTCACGGGCTTTATATTTTTTTTTCCTTTTTTTCTTTTTCTTTTTTTTTTTTTTTAAAGCGATAAAAACACAAGCACCGGTTTACCGATCGATCGATCGATCGATCGAGACCGATCGATAGATCGATCGTTCGGTGTCTCTCGAAAATGAGATATCCTCTTTGCAAGAGATTGAGAGAATAAATTGGTCCACGAGATTATGATTATGGTATTTCCTTTCGAAGAAAGATCATCCAACGTTAAATGTACATCGAAATATCCCGTTAATGGTAAACCATTAACGATGGAAATGACGCCATTTCTATGATACGCGCTTCGATGATAATCGATACGACCTTTCGCGGGACGTTCGTAAACTTTCTCTCGTGATAGAGAAAAAGTTTCTCGGCTATAGGATGGATCTTTGGGATCCATCGGGACAGAACTAACTCCTTAAGAAAACTTCTTAAGAACTTCGCTACACGGCGATTAACCAAACCAATTAACATTAACATAAATTTATACCCTTGTCGTTTAACAATCTCTGACTCGACGTCCTATCCTCGATAGCATTGGTATTAACAAAAAAAAAAAAAAAAAAAGAAATAAAAAAATAAAAAACAGAAATCACGTCCTGCGTTCGTCGCCAATTTTTACTTTTCTCTATTTGTCTTTTTTTTTTGTTTCGTTTCGTTTCGTTTTGTAACTAACGATAGAATTTACGTTGCTTTTTTCTCTTTTGTTGATTTATTTTGTTGTCGTTGTATTCGCGGTTTTTTTCATCGACTAAGTCTAATTGACGCAAGCGAAAAGCAAACAAACGCGTTTGTTCGTTCGTTCGTTCGTTCGTTCGTTCGTTCGTCCGTACGATACGATTCGATTCGATTCGATTCGATTCGATTCTGTTCTATTCTATTCGAAGGCGAAATATTTTTTTTTTTATCCGACATTACGCACTTCCGTTCGTTCGGAATTATTTGAATAATATTTTCATAAAAAAAAAAAAAAAAGAAAACCGTCATTCTTAACTTCGAAAAAAAAATAGGAAGAAGAAGAAGAAGAAGAAGAAGAAAAAAGGAATCGAATAGAAAATAAATTAAATATCATATGAATAAATTAAATAAGTTTGGAATTATTTGAATAATATTTTCGTAAAAAAAAAAAAAAAGGAAAATAAGAACCGTGATTCTTAATGTTAACTTCGAAGAAAGATAAAAAGGAGAAGAAAAAGAAGAAGAAGAAAATAAAAAGGAATCGAATAGAAAATAAATTGTTGATACTTATAGAGACTTATTTCTTCACGGAATCGACTTTTATCGAAAGTGACGGGAGTAAGTGTTTCCTTTCGTGATGATCTTTTTCTAAATTAAATATATCTATATATATATATATATATATATATATATATATATATATATATATATATATATATATATATATATATATATTTATGTAGCTCTTTTCTCAATAAGGATAAGACCGAGTGAAAACTAATAGTACCGTGTTTGGTTTCTAAACATTCTATGAATGGATAGGATAAATGTAAAATCGTTCTCGTTCACTCACAAAGGATAAATAAATTCGCTATTTAACAGAGAAAAGACTTTATCCGAGAGGAGTAGGGACGAGGATGGGAGGGGGGGGGGGTGGGGACTTCGATGAGATATCTAAATCCATCCATTAAAGAGAGAGAGACTTTTCCAATCGTCCATCGATCCTCCATTTCTCCTTTCAAGCTCGTTCATCCCTTAATCCTAAATTTTTTTTTCTTCTCTCTTTCCCTCTCTCTCTCTCTTCTCTTTTATTCTCTTATTTTCTTTTTTCTTTTCTCTCTTTTTTCTTCTTCTTATTCCTCTTCCTCCACTTCCTCCTCCTCCTCCTCCTCCTCCTCCTCCTCCTCTTCCTCCTCTTATTTTCAATCTCGAAAAGTGATTTGAGGGAAATTAAATTAAAAAAAAAAAAAAAGAAGGAAAGAAAGAAAAAATATGGAAAATAAAAGAAAAAAAAAAAAGAAAGACAGGAAGAAAGAAAGAAAAGAACGGAGAAGTAGAGAGAGAGAGAGAGAGAGAGAGAGAGAGAGAGAGAGAGAATAGTCAAATACTCGAAATCTTCGATCGACAAAAGTGACAGACTGAAATTGTACCTACCCCTATATGTACCTTTCCAAATCCCTTGTGAACGAGATCTACGTGTTACACGATTCTCTTCTCTATCACTATCTCTCTCTCTCTCTCTCTCTCTCTCTCTCTCTCTCTCTCTCTCTCTCTCTCTCTCTCTCTCTCTCTCTTTCTCTCTCGCGCGCGCTCTCTTCATCGATCTTCCCTTATCTCCAATCTGAAATTCAACGATTGAGAATGAACGTCGAATGAATTGAAAAATACTCTTACCGAAGAAACGGTAAAAGTAGTTTCCTTTAAGCTCTACCAATCACGATTCGACAGAAATTAGTTTACACATTGGGTCAAAGGCGCAATTAACTATGAAAAAATAACCATGGACGAGGAAATGTATTATCGTTCGTTCGTACGTACGTTTACAACCATGATCGGTCTCGTTAACGTTACTCAATTATATCGTTAAGTATTTGTACGTACGCTTAAAGATCGTCGAAAGTTTTTATAGCGCGGATCGATTAAAAAAAAAAGGGGGAAAAGAAATGTAATCGATTTAGAAAGAAAAAAGAATAAAAAAAAAGAGAATGAAAAGGGAAAATTTCTCGCGCTCTTTTGATGATCTCGTCGAAGAAGAATGAAAGAAAAAAAAAAAAAAAGAAAAAAGAAAAGAAAACGAAAAAATATTTTTAACGTCGGAGGGGCGTGCGATGATCAATGATATCGAAGAACGATCGAATTTTTTAATGAACGGATATAATACGTATGATTCGATATGAAATATAAGCGACATCTTCAAAATTGGAAATTTTCATTGCCATTATTTTGTCTCTCCCGTTTCAACGTACCCACTTTACCAATATCTTCTTTCTTCAAAAAAAAAATAAAAATAAAAAAAAAAATAAAAAAAGAAAACGAAAAAAAAAAATTAAGAAACACGCGTGCGTACAATGGCTTGTCACAAAAGGAATCGTTTGTATTGCTTGAGACTCGGTATCGAGACTCCATGGTGATTCGACGTTCTCGAAGAAATAATGGGGAAAATGACGAATTCGTTGTAAAACTAATCTCATTGAGAAAAATAAATGGTTAAGAGGACGAAATAATAATAATAATAATAATAATAATAATAATAATAATAATAATAATAATAATAATAATAATAGACTAGATCGATATAATAGCATATCTTAAAGACTTTCATCCTTTTTTTTAATATACAAAGACGCTGTGGATGGCAGAACGTCGATAGAGCTGCATAGAATAGTGTGTGTGTGTGTGTGTGTATGTGTGTGTGGGTGTATATATATATATATATGTAAAGTATTGCAGTATAATATTCAACTTGCGAGAATGTTCAATCGATCGAGATACACGAAGGCAAAAATATATATATATATATATATATATATATATATATATATATATGTATATATATATTCGAAATTTTGTCTCTATTTTCCTGTTGCATCGAAGCAATCAAAACGGACTACAGAAGAGTTCTAACTCGAAGAGAGAGAGAGAGAGAGAGAGAGAGACCCAACAAAAAGAGAAAAGACCAGGTAGGGATTTGTCGAGTAAATATTTTCGATTAATTTTATGCCAATAAATGAGAAGTGTAAAAACGAGAAAAAGAGAGAGAGAGAGAGAGAGATATCGTGTAGATCGTTTTAAAACGCAACTCACTTCTCTCATCGATTTTAAAACTCTACAGTATCAAAGCTACTCGTTCTGTGTTACCGAATAAATCTCTTTTTAAAATGATCATCGCAAAAATCTATGGACAAAAATAAATCAAAAAAAAAAATAAAAAGAAAGATAAAAAGAAGAAAAGAATCACACAGTTGGTTTCGATCGATCTGTTTGTAAATAATTATCATCGTTGTCATCATCATCGTCATCATCATCATCATCATCATAATCATTACCATTATTATAATTATTATTATTATTATCAGAGTTACAACGTAAAGCGAAACAAGAAAGAAGGAAAGAAAAGAAAAGAAAAGAAAAGAAAAGAAAAAAAAAACAGAGACAAAAGAAAAATTGAAGAAGAAGAAGAAGTCTATTAACATGATATAAGTTAGTATCGGATGTTAGATACTAGACCATTAGATTTTCCTATTATCTCTTATCCGTCACACTATAGAGAAGGAAAGAAAGAAAGAATTAGACGATCTAACAGATAATTAACGGGCATCGCGTGTATGCATATGGATGAAACAATTAACCAGTAAACGGAGCAATAAAACTACTTCCCGATTCCGATAATTGTTTCGTCTCTAGGCCACCGAGGCCACGATCGCAACGTCAAGTTAAGAATAACGTTTATTAACACTCAAGGATAAAGATGAGAAATAGAGTATACGACGTCCCTCGTCCCCGTCCCTCATTCGTCTTCTTCAATTAATTTACAAGATACGTAATAATAAGCTTGAAGGGATAAGCTTTGAAAGACTCAATCGGTTATAACTCGATTATTCCGTAGCTTAGGATAATTCGTATCAATGTGTCACGTTATTTTCATCCGATTCATAATTCGAGAATAATTACTTCGTCTTCGTCTTCGTCGTCGTCGTCGTCATCGTCGTCGTCGTCGTCGTCGTAGTCATCGATTTCATAATAAATTTTCTTTCTAAACGATAAGAAGAAGAAAAAAAATATATATATATATACACGTACGTATATATATTTTTTTTAATTGTTTTATTAAATATATATATATATATATTAATTGTTTTATTAAATATATATATATATATATATATATATATATATATTAATTGTTTTATTAAATATATATATATATATTTTTTTTAATTGTTTTATTAAATATATATATATATATATATATATATATATATATATATATATATGTATATATATTTCTTTCTTTCTTTATTTATTTATTTATTTATTTATTCGTTCTTTCAATTTTGCAAGAATTTTTCGTTACATTTTGAAAATTATTTCACGATCTCTCTCTCTCTCTCTCTCTCTCTCTTTCTCTCCTCGCGTATCATATTCATTCCATCTGGATTTTTTTTTCGATCGCTACTACGATCAACGACGACGACGACGACGACGACGACGATGAAAATCAAATTTCTCAAGGATACATTTGAAATTAATATTTCTTCGATTATTTTCTTTCTCTTCTTCGTCGAACTTTTTTCTTTCTTTGTTTTCTTTTTTTTTTTGTTTTTATTTTTTTCTTCTTCCTTTTTCCGATGAGATTCTTTCGTTTCACTTGGATAGTAGCAGTTAAAATTTCTCAAAGCTTAGCGTTTCATATTCTTTCCAAATGTGTTACGGTTGTGTTATCAAAGCCACGAACATGGGAAACCGTTTTCCGCATCAGGGAATTACCGTCGGTATTAATCTTCCTGTACTTGGCTCTTCTCTCTCTCTCTCTCTCTCTATCTCTCTCTCTCTCTCTATCCCTCTCTCAGTTGCTTTTAGACCACAGGTATTAGATCCGTCGATCTCGATAATTCGTGAGCACACACATCAACGAAAGCTTCTGTACTCATCTCTAGTCTCTAAAGGAGAATCGTTGATCTCGAGTTTCCTATATGATTTCTCTCCCTCTCTCTCTCTCTCTCTCATTATATATATATATATATATATATATATATATATATATATATTTTTTTTTATAAAGATTATATAGACGATACATCGAATAAGCTGATTTCTCTTGTTATCGATCTATCATCAACTGTCATTGATTTCAATCAAATCGTAAATAAATATTGTTTATCGACACTTCGAGAGTTTGAATCGATGTGATTTTGTGAAAACTTCACAATTGACAAAATATTTATTATTTATTAATGGATTATCGTTAATCGTCCGAAGGGATTAATCTAAACCCTCGATTGCTTCGATCGAAATGAATGAAAGAAAAAGAAAAAGAAAAAAAGAAGAAATATAAGCTAGAGAAAAAAATCCAGTTCTCTTTTTATAATTAAAAATATGAGAATGCAAATTTTCTCGAGAAAGCATATATCATTCAAACGAAAAATGTATCTATGGTCTTTGAGAAGAGTGATATACTTTTTTCTTTTTGTTTTTCTTTTTCAAAGAAAAAGTCACGTTCGAGTTAACGATCTCTCAATATCGTACATTGCCGGTAATGCGTATTAACGGTTCTTTCATCTTTCATTTTGAATAAACAATGTAAAATTTACACAATCGTAATAAAGAAATTTGTACGATTACGTTATGATTGCGTCCACTTTTATTACGAAAGGAAGAAGAAAGGATTTGATTTAAAAAAAAAAAAAATAAAAAAATAAAGGTTATCAACGAAATCGATTGTATTATTAGATCGATGTATTTAAATGAATGAAGAAAATTATTTATTTAAATTTATCGTCGAAAACGGTGTCTCTTTGAGAGTCTCTACGATCTTTTCATTCACAGGTAATGAATTTCCATTCATCATTTTTACAGTACATCCGCTCGTAATAATGATAGTAATAGTAGTAATAGTAGAGTAGTAATAGTAGTAGTAGTAGTAGAAGTAGTAGTAAAATCCAGCTGAGTCGCGTAAATTCTTGAAATTTATGTAGGTCTCCGTGTTACCGAGCCAAATTCAACGAAATTATGTAGGTCAATGGGTCAATAAAAATATCGTACATCTATATATATGTGTGTGTGTGTGTGTGTGTAGGTGAATATCTCCGAAACTAAAAATCGTAAAAACTTGAATCGAATGTCATTTTGAAAGGGCAAGAATTTTCTCTATTTTCGTTGTTTTTTCATTTTTTTTTTTTTTCAACGTATCGTTAACAATCGATTAACAATTTGTTACGAACAATTCGTACAAAACAAATTCTTATCGGCTAAATTCGTTTTATTTCGCCAAAAAAAAAAAAAAAAAAAAAAAAAAAAAAGAGGAAAAAAAGAATTGAGATTTGTTATCGATTCGTGAAGTTAAATTAATCGACGAAATTGTTAATAAACGAATTACTTTTTTATTCGTTGAATCGAGAATTAAGGGACGTATTCAAAGTAATCGTACTTAATGCTCCACTTCGCACGTATACATATCTATATGTGTGTGTGTGTGTGTGTGTGTGTTTATTAAATACCTCGTTATACATTTCTCAGATCTTTTATTTTTCCCCAAACCATTTATGGAGAATCCAAAGCAGAAGATGATCTTGTCGCGGGAATTGTCATGTTGAAGCCACCGCCAAAAAATTTCTTCTGTTTCATCGGCAGAGCCGGTAAAATCGGTTCCGTTAATGATTTCGATTTATTTTCTTTCGCCTTTTGTAATTTCCTCTTCTGCGCGTAATACTTCGTCTTCAATTCGCACATCTCTTTGCTCATACGTTCGATATCGAATTTGTATTCGTTCATTTCGACCTCGTACATGTTCAATTCGGAAACGAGACACTGCGTGAAATCGAAAGAAAAAAAAGGAGAGAAAAAAAAAATAAAGAGAGAAAAAAAAGTGGGTAAGGAGGATCGATGGGCGAAAATTGAAATGAATAAAAAAATATTATCCGAATATTTTCTAAACTGAGATTTAAAAATTATCTATACCTTCATCTTATTCCCTCGATCCCTTAAAGCCTTTCGCGTTTTATTCAAGGCCATCGTTATCTGTGGTCCCGGCTGTTTGGCCATAATCTCACGAAGATTTATATACAACTTCTCGGTGTCCTGTACTCTCTTTTCCTTATCTATTATCAATGCCGACATCTTGATAACTCTCTTCTGAAGTAACTGGATCTTGTTCAACATTTCATAGGACGACGGATCGGAGAACTGAAATAAAAATGTTTGCGATATTTAATTGGAGGATATCGTGGATTTCTTTTTCTTTTCTTCTCTCTTTTTTTTTGATCTCACTCGTCCGGAAAATTCGAACGTGACGGTGTGCGCGTATAACGGTATCAAAAAGAAAAAAAAACAAACAAACAAAACTATCAGTTATGTGCATTTGTCAGTTGAGACGGAGAAAGAATTTCATCGAATCTTCATAAATATTTTATAACAGACCAATATATATATTACGATCGTGTGCTTAATTAATTAACGAATGAAATGCAACGAAACAAAAAATCCAATAAGAATTTTCCAGACAGAGCGATATAATCGAGATTAGAGAGAGAGGGAGAGGGAGAAGTAGAAAGGAAGAAAAGAAAAGCAAAGCCAAAAAAAAAAAAAAAAGAAAACAAGAAATCACTTCGAGCTTTCGCCAACGATGAATGTTCAAAGGTGTTTGTACTTCTTCCTCGAGCGCCATGACCTTTAACCTTTCCCTGGTTAGATTTCTGTTCAAATGAAATATCTCATAGCGCATGTCCGACGTATTCTTGATGCTCTTCAACAATAAGACCTTTTCGGTTCTTAGCTTGTTCACTTCAAGCTTAAGCAATCTTATGTCCTCAAGGCGCTCATTGTATTCTTGTTTGCCGCGTTGTAGCGTACCGTTCAATATCTTCATCCTGTTATATTGCAAACATATCTCGTCGTTTCGCCTAACCAATTGCGTACCGAGAATATTGCGTTCGTTCATGACATTGTCGATATCCTTCTTACGACGAGCTATGTCTTTATCCGCCTCCTTTATGGTCTGCCGTAGACGTTTCTCCTCCTCCTTCATTTTGTCGATTTCGCGTCTCAAATCCGTTACGTCCTTACGCGACGATTGTAAATCGACCTTTAAGGTTTCCTTCTCCGCTTCGACCCTGCCAAGTACTGGAAAAAAAAAGAAAAAAAAAAAAAAAGTCATATTCATCGACGAACGAATAAATATACGTCTCCTCCCTCCCCCTCCCACCACGCAATGATAAGCGATCTCTGTATCATACTCTTATCTCAATATTTCTAACATTTGCGATTATCGACGGCGGACAATGCCCGAATATAAGTGATAACCGCGTCGTTGTATTCTTTTTTTTTTTTTTATCGATGAAGAAAAAAAAATTGAGAAAAGGATGTCCGACGTAGCCCCCCCCCCCATCCCATCCCATCCCATCCCATTCCGCCCCGTCCCTCCGTTCGAATAAATGCGTCGTACATGCCGTCCACGATGGTGTTTTTATCGTTCGTTAAAAAGGTTTAGTATTTGTTTCCTTTCTCTCTTTTTTTTTTTTTTTGTTTATACGGCCAACCTCTACGGTTAACAAAATAATTTCGTGTACGTCGATCTCTTTCTCTCTCTCTCTCTCTCTCTCTCTCTCCTTTTATTTTCTTTCTTTCTTTTCTCAAAATCGTTTCGAACCCGTGCCAAGAGTAATCTCGCAACCCCTCCCCCTACGCCCTTCACCCTCGCCACTTACCAGCCCCAAATGTAATATTTCTTGTGTATTAAATAAAAAGAAAAGAAAAAAAAAACGGGATATCTTTAGACGAGACGAATTAAAAAGCGATCACCGACCAAAATCCTTCTTTATCAGATCGGCCTCCTTCATTGAAATATCCTCCTTAAGTTGTTCGATCTGTTGCGTAGTTATGTGAAATTTGTTCTTAAGTTCCTCGATATCGTCGCGCGCTACCATCAAGCTCTTCTGACAAGCGTTCTTCTCGGCTTGTACCGTCTCGAACAAATACTGTTGCTGGCGATACTTAGTCTCGTACTCAACCAAACGTTTCTTATAATCCAATATTTCCACCTGTTTCACCTTGATCTCGC
>OU426855.1:7447972-7495472 GCA_911387685.1 Dolichovespula media | reverse complement strand
AATATTATTTCGCGATCGGCATTCTTCAAGTTTATCATCGCCTGTCTCGTTTCCTGTTCGAGCTTGCTCCTTTCGTAATTCAGACGCAAAAATTTCTTCTCCAATATATCCTTGTCCGACTTATTTTTCGCGCTCTCCTCCTTCGTCCTAAAACATTCCGAATCAAACGCGAATAACGTCTCACGTTGTATCGCATTGTCCGTCATTCGTGAGAAATTCGATCATTCGCGAAAGAAGGTAAAAAGAAGAAGGAGAAGACGAGGAAAGAAAAAAGAAAAGAGAAAAAAGAATCACGATCGAATCGATGGTATTTAGGTTATATAACATAGAATGTATCATTCTGACTTTTATACCTATTAAGTTCATTCCTCGTCACTTTAAATATTTTCTCATTGTCGGCAATATCCTTTTCCATCGCATCGATCTGCGTGTTGGCATGATCCAAGCTCGTTTGTATAGTCAAATTTTTCATCGTAAGCCTATTCAATTCCTTCTTCAACCTGTCGTCCGTCATCCTTTGCTCCTTCAACATATTCTCCAACTTCTTAATGTTATCGCTGGCAGTTTTTAATGTTTCGTTGGTATTCTAAAATATTCGAATAACACATTTTTCGTGAATCAATCGAATCGATTCTTCGGGTTCAAGCCTGAATTAACAGCCTTGAATGTTCAATCCCGAACGTACAGCCTGAATGTTCAGCCTCGATGTTAAAACTGAACGTTCAGCCTGATAATAGAGAATCAAACCTACCTCGAGATCTTCGGTCTTTACAAGGAGTTCATTCTCCAATCGACGAAGTTCCTCTTCAGCTCTCTCCTTTCCTCTCTTCTCTCTCGAAACCTCGTTCGTACGTATTTCCAATGTCTCTTCTATCTCGCCAATCTTTTGATCTGCCATAATGTTCTTCCCCTCGAGTTCCTCGACGTATTGGGACATATTTTTTAATCGTCCCTTCATCGTCGTCATCTCGCCCAATAATTTTTCTCTTTCTCTCAATAGGGTCTCCTTTTGTTTGCTCACTCCTGAACTACAATTTTTTTTTTTTTTTTTTTTTTTTTTTTTTTTTTTTTTTTTTTTTTTTTTTTTTTTTTATAAATATTATCTAACAATAAAAAGAAGAAGAGTAAACTCAAGGATGAAAATATATTACGTATGCAACGATTACGCGATAATTAGATATTATCGATACGTCGGTTATATATATATATATATATATATATATATATATATATATATATATATATATATCATATATGTATTTGCGAATATGTATACATGTGTGTGTATATGTATTCTAGCGGATGTTATTTCCACGCTTTTTCCGAAACCGACGCACGTTTCCCCGGGGTTTTACTCGTTGCACGCGAGACGAATTTAATGAAAAATACTTTCAATAAAAATCGCTACACCACCCTGTGCTCTCGTCGTTACTCATCTTGTGTTTACCTTTCAATGGCAATCGGGAACGGCCAACGTTTAACAAGAAATATTAATTACCACAACGCGTCCATTGTTCATTGACCCAAATAATAAGTATACAAAAAATAAAAAAATTTCCCCGCGAATATAAGCGACAATTCGGGGTTAATATTTAATATACCGATCCATCCATCGAGGGAAGAAAACAAATATTTAATCGTTTAAATCGGAATAATTTTCCAAGCATTAGGATTTGTATCTAAACGAATCAACGTTATTTATTAATCGTTAATCGACGAACTTACTCATCCTCGCCGGCAAGTTGTTTGTTCTTCACTTCGATTTCACGAACTAATTTCGTTACGTTCAATCTTAGATTGTCGATAACTTCTTGCGCATTTTGTTCACGCGTGTGTGCGGCATCCGCCAATTTCAAAGCCTTCTCGATCTCTTGATTAAGCCTTAAGATCTCCGTGGAGTCAATCTCAATGTTTTTCTTCAGCTCGTTTATCTTTTGTGTATTCTCGACTATCTCGTTCTGATAAATTTATATATATATATATATATATATATATATATATATATATATATATATATATATAGGCATATGTAAATCGTACGATAGGTCCATATCAAAATATATATTTTTTATTACGTATATATATAAATGTATAATCAAAAAGACTTACCGTCAACGAATTGCACTTCTCCGTGAGTTCCTTCTCATTCTTATGAGACTTATACAACGATTCGAAAAGTCTTTTGTAGTCCGTTTCGAATGCTGCTAAAGCGTCATTCGTCTTCATTTCTTTTATGATCTACAATAATATATCTATATAATTAATAATTATAATAACCAAGATAAAATATATATATATATATGATAATATAATATTGGTAATATTATATAATATATTATTAAAATATAGTGTATATATTTTATATATTTATATATATATATATATAGTATTTTAGTATATAGTATACTATATATATATATATATATCTTGTCGAACAGTCGCTCACCCTCGCATAGTCATTCTCCAAGTTACAAAACGTACTGCTCGCTGAACTACCCTCCGAAGATGATTGACTACTCTCGCTTTCATCATCCTAAAAGGATCGTGATATAGTTTTCGTGAAAAAAAAAATACTTCGAAAAAAGTATCCTCGATCATATCATCACCTAGCCGCGCCATTGACGCGGTCGATCGTAAATCAATCCTGATTCGTTCATTTAAATGTTTTCATCTCTCTCTTTCTCTTTCTCTCTCTCTCTCTCTCACCCTCTCTCTCTGTCATATCGCTGACCAAGCGCGCGAAAATTTAACGAAATACTGAATTTAAAAATATTTCTTTCGATAATATTTATTATACCGGATAATCGAGTTAATATTTTTTGTGGATTATTTTTCCTTGTTGATTCTTTGTTAATTCTTGTTTTTTTTTTCGTATTCTTTTTCTTTTCTTTTTTTTTCTCTTTATTTTCATTTCTTTTCCTTTCATCGGAACAAAGTTACGAGGAGGACTTAAAAACTTCGTTGAACTGTGCTTACCGCTCCAGTTGCGCGGTTAGGTTAAGTTACACGATATATAAGCTCAATTGTATTAACATCGATTTTCATTTTCCTCTTCGTACACTCCTCCCTTTCCTCGCCTTCCTTCTTCGTTTCGAATTCTTTCGTCATCGTTGTCGGAAGAAAAAAAAATACCGTATAAAAGTTACAAATAGAGAGATATTAAATCGTACGACGATATTGAGAAATTAAAGGAGAAGGGAAAAAATAAAGTAAGCAAAGAGAAACAGGGGAATAAAAGAAACAGTTGACCGACGAATGAATGAATTATCCGATCGCTTCGATATATCGATAATTTCGATCGTTGCCTTCGATATTATCAGTCGAGTTGATATTTTTAAATTATCGAAGTTTATACTTACTCCTAAACCGGCGTTCATCTCCATGTCCATCATGATGATATCTTTTTATATATTTTTTTTAATTACCTGCGATTAAATTATGTATGACATGTAATAGGAAATAATTTTTTTTCTTTTTTTTTTTCTTTTTCTTTTCTTTTTTACACATTAGATATCATAGAAACAAGGCTTACCTTTTCAATAAAAATAAAAATCCTAATTGTTAGGATAGACGTAAAATGTAATCTACGTTTCGTCTTTATTAAATTTTTTTTTTTTCAAAGGTTAAACGTAACGACGAAGTTGCACGTGGTACACACAGTGTATATGGAGAAACGTTCGTTAAAGTGGATATATGCATCGTAATCTCGTTTTGTTGATTTTATGGTTTTGTCGTCTCTATGGTTACCATGGACGATATCGTTAAATTCCTACGTTGATGATTTTCTGTCTGCTGGAAGCGGAAACGAATCAATATTACTGAATTTTTTATATCGTTTTGTAAAGTAGTAGTTACCTGTTGTAGGTACGCTCTCAAAACGGTCGATAACTTACCAACCGATTGATATTTTCAATATCATCCGATGATAAAACATTCATATTCCTTTTCAAAGTAATCAATGTTATAGTTTTTGATAATTTTATTCTTCTCCTCATTACCGATCCGTACTGAAAAAGAAATTTATTTTTGTAGAAAGATTAGTTCTTATGATATCAAAGGTTGGTATAATCTTTTTTTCTTTACTTTTTTTTTCTGCATCTCTCATATAAATCGAATGAATTTCGTTGTTCTTCGTAAACCTCGAAATTAGATTTAAAAATTGTATATTGTCTCTCGTTCGAATCTCATTAAATAGCATTCGACCTAACACTGACTGACAAAAAAAAACGGTCCCGATTTTGAAATTATTTTAAATCGAGAAAATCTTACTAGACCAATCGTATTTTCAGAATAATACGTACCAATTGAAAACTACGCGGTATCATTCTACATATATGAATGTATCCGTAAAATTTAATAATTTATATATAAACAAAATTATGTTCTTAAAAAGAATACATTTCCGTTAAGTAATATCCGTTCTCGATAAATCGCAAGAATAATTATATTTCCATGCAACCCCATTATTTTTTTAACCGTTACCAATGCGTATATTCGATTATAAAGTTGGTAACATTTTTAGCGCATTTCGCAGTTGTAACCGCCATTATAAAATGATAGCACGAGTACAGAAATGCGTATGAGACATTACTGATTTCGATATGTATTTCTAAATTACATTGTTACATTAACGAACCGGTAGATAATCATTTTTTTTTCAATCGTCGTCGTACATGCCCGATTATTATCTGAACATCTATGTGAGTAAATTAAAGGAATTCGGCGCATGTATAACCTTACGCCGAGTCTAGAGTTTACATATAAATATAAATGTTGATCGAATATTCCCCTCGATAATTTCCAAGAAGTATGAAGGAACTGGAAGAAGTCAATTGCGAGGTAATTCAATTCTTCTTTATTTCGTTTAAATCTATGAGAATTATTTCGAACCTTGCTTTACCGTCACTTTTCCATTCATATATAATACGATATATAGTAGTTGTTCTAATGGATATATTTTATGTGATCGATTAATTTCAGATTCTGAAAGTCAGTGATCTTCGACAATTAATATCGGATAGATTGAAAAATTCAGACGACAACTATGGATCGTCTGTACATTTACAAGATTGTGACGCGTCTAACAGTTCTTTGGGAGGATTCTTACATGGGACGACATACGCATGGATGAGCCATGGTTGCCACTTAATAGTTTTTAATGTTAAATTTGGTGAAAATATTAATTGTTGCTGGACCTTCACCGAAAGGATAACGTGCGTATCGGAATTTCCCACACAACCCGGACATTTACCGTTGCTTTTGGTTGGCTTAGACAATGGCGCAAGCAGAATAAAAGATTCTATGGGATTGTTATGCATATTCGATTGCAATACCTCCCGTGTTTTGAGAGCTATACGAGTAAGTCGAAATGAATTTAATATATTGCTGATGAATTGTAAAAACTTTTCTTCTTTTTTTTTCTTACTTTTCTTTTTTTTTTTTCTTTTTTTTTTTTTCTTTATAAAAACCTGATAAAATTTTCATTCATCGTTTAGACACCAGCAGGGATCGAACGGGTTTGTGTAGTATCTGGTGGTACGGATTGGGAAGAAATTAACGATAAGAGGGCGGATAATATGTTTTGTGATATGGACGGCATAGCCTGTGTAGTTTTACGCAATCTTCAACACGTAATGATAGATTTACAAAGATCTTCCTGGGATGACCCAAGTACTATCACTTATATGGATGAAAGTTCACCAGCCGAATTAGATTTTTCGGTTAGAAAAAATTCTAATAGTAATAAGAATAATTTTGTTAAGGAAAGGCATATGGCATATAATTTATTAAATAACAGTACGTATGAAAAATTTTTTTCCTTCGATATTTTTTTGTTTTTTCTTTTTTTTTTTTTTAACAGAATATGTGGAATTTTATGTACAGTTTGGAATCATGGATTGAATATTTTCAGGTATTGAAAAGTATATTGATTTTAACAGAATAGAATTTGAATCGTCACCGTTGATGCCGGGTAACCTAACGTCTATGATCATTTGTTCCACGAAAATCGGATGTTTAATATCTGGATGTTTGGGAAGAGTAATAATCTGGCAAAATAATGGCTCCATAGGGTGGATAAGTCGACCTCTGGAAGAGAACATGAGTATAACGCATTTATCGTTGTTAGAACCTACGGACGATCCTCGGCCATTTTGTTATCTATGGGTTGTATATCAAGACGAATCCTTGAAATTACCGCCAATACTTCGAATGTACGCGTTACTATTCGAACGAAAATATTGCGAGAAAGGTACAAACTTGTATTTCAATTTAGAAGCTGAACCCTGTCTCAGGTTTGAATTTGAATTAGAAAGGGAGGATAAAGTCGTTAGTTTGTCGCCTATTGAGAGAGAAGTTAATCAGGATCAAACTGAGTCTAATATTAAACGCGGCGAGGACAATTTATTGCTAATAGCATCGAACGAAAGAATATTGTTATTTGATCTTAATCAGTGGTACAAGGAACAAATGCCACAAACCATTTATGACTGTAAAAATCCTAACAGCATATTGGCGACATATTCTACGAGATTCGAGGCCCAATGTCCAGGAGACAAGTTGCTCGGTACAAGTTACGTTCCCTCTACTTTGAAAGAATTTCCCATAAATAATCCGTGCCCTGCTGAGGAATTGTTTTATCCTAATTCATTGTCATTCGAGTGGGCAGAACTAAGCACGTTTAGATTGACGTCTTGGTTGACCCGTGGCATTCAGGCCGAACTCTTACGTAAATTGGCTATAACAGGACCGATAATACTACTACAACCCAAGGAAATATTTCACAAGTGCCTTTCCGTCGGATTGGTACCATTCAACGCCGAACAATCCTTCACCAACGACGAAAATATACAAAGGGAAACGTTACTCTCTTTGTGCTTGGAACAACGTTGGACCTCGTTTTTGGTCAAATGCGCGATCGAATGGTCCGACGGTAGTGCCACCTTTTTATATCCGTCGTTTTTAAAATGGGGCGTACAACGTGCATCCTCGATTAAAATAATATCCGACCGTCTTTGCGTACCGTTGTTCGATCAATCGGACAGTAGCATCGGCGAGGCCGAGATCAAAACATTACGATTCTGTTCCCAACAATTGGAATGTTTGTCCAACGTCGTTGGTAAATTGACCCTTGAAACCGACGACATGATTAAACAACGAAAGGCACTGAAACGCGTCTCCATTTATCTACAAGTATTACTTTGGTTTTACGATGTCGGTTTACTACCGGAAATACAAGAGTTAGATGAGGATAGACAATTGCCACTCTCTTTATCATTTCGAATTCCTTATCCTTACGAAAAATTGATGTCGGTCTATGCCCAAAAGAGGGATGCAATGAAAAATGATAAAGATTGTTTACAGGAGGACGAGGGATTGTTCATCGACGCGTTGATAAATAAGGAATGTCCAGTTTTGAAGTCGCAATGGGAGAGAGAGGGCGGAGGCGTTAATATAAGCGGTTATTATCCGCCACCTTCGTTGCAATCATTACTTAGAAGTTATCTGACCGATTGTTATCAATCGGAAATAAACGAAACCGAGTGTAAACATCAGATTACGATATATCTCTTGATGGATTTGGCGATGCTACTGCACGGATCTTATCCCGGAGTAGACCAATTGATAAAGTATCCATCGGCATTTAAAATGAGTCCGAGTCTGATCAAACTTACCCAAGCTTTTTGGTTACTCGATCACGAGGATTACAAAGGATTTTTGGATATGATGACCGGACAATTGGTGTCCGATTCCGACGTCAAGGGTTGGCATCACAAGCTCGTACTGAGAACTTTGGTGAGAAACAATCAGCAAAAATTGGCACTGATATATTTGAGAATAAGGAAACCACCGATATCGACGACCGACGATCAAAGTGCCATAGTGAATCTTTCCGTGCAACATGGCTTGTTACAATCGGCCTTTCATTGCAGGCCACCGTCGCATTACGCGCAACTTTTAACGTGCTTCTTCGAAGCCTGCAAATCTTACAACAAGCTAGGCGACATTTTGCATCTCGCTTTGGAACCGGAGGAGGAAGAGATTTTCGTGAAATTTTTACAGGACGACAATAGATCAGACGACGTTAAAACCCTTTATTACCTGCAACGTTGCCGTTACGCCGAGCTCAATAACAAAAGTCTTTTGAGTCAATTTAAAAATAACGTACCGAAAAATATGCTACACACCTCGGCCGCCATGTTAACGGCATACGACGCAACCTTGCCCGCTATAACGAAACTATTCTCCAGCGGTATGACCAGAGCTACGTTGGAAACAGACTTGGAATCTAAATATCCAAGGCCTATGTCACATTACAAATGCTCTAATAAACAACAAAGCATTTACGAGACGGTCATTAAAAAGGCAAAAGAGACGTCGTCGTTTCAAACTGGAAAATCTCGTATACCGTTCATCACGGCCCCGTGCTCTTCGTTGAAAACCAACGACAGTAATATAAATATAAGCTGCGTTTTATTTCCAACGTTGGCGTACAAGAATCGTAAGAAACGTACGTTGGACGACGTATACGAGAGCGAGGATAGCAACGAAACATTCGACGATACGAAACGTAGAAGATTGTCGATTAACAACGCGGACGTTAAGGGTGTCCCGTGCCGCAACGATTTAAACGTCACGTTCGATACACCATTGGTCAAACGAAAGAGCAACGTTACCAACAACAAAGCCGCTTGCACGGAGACGCCGCATTCGATCTTGAAGATACGTCAATTGATACAAAATTCTGCGTCACCGAGTATTTCGATCGCTCAGAATATCACCGACACGACCGATGCCCCCGAAACGTCCACGGATAAAAATAAGAAGGTAAACAGACAAATACGATTCAGCATAAACAATCCTCCTCCCGTACAAAAGCAGAGCGTCGTCACTACTCGTGATACCGTCAACGAGGAGATCGAGAAATACGTCCCGAAAGAAACATCCGCGACTAAGTCTACGTCGTTAGAGGATAACGACGTCTACCTAAGTCCAAATACCAGTGTAAATTCGCACAACGAGACCACCGAAATGTTGTCGGACGATAGCGTTATCAGCGACAAAAGCAATTGCTATCCACGTCCAAGGCCGAGTCTCAGAAGGAGTTATTATTTCCCCGGTGTTAATACCACCAATAATACGACCACCACGACAAATTTATCGGCAACCTCTTCTAACCTATTGAACGCTACTAAAGACGGTTGTTACGCCACGGAAACAAATAAACGAACTCCATTCTCGTCCTCCAGATTACACAATTCTTTATCCGGCACCATGTATTCCACCATGATACTTTCGGCCGGTAGCAGTTTCGACGAGAGCAAATCCTTCAAGGAAACCGAAGAAACCGACGATTATCCGTTGAATCAATCGACTTCGTCCGCTATATCGTGTAATTATAGAAATCCCGTTTCGTCTACTCCATTGTTGAAAGGTAAAGTCGTTAAACTCTTGGACGATAACAACGTGAAATCGGCCATAGCACGTGCCAGGAATAAGCCGGCTGCTACTGCTACTATTACTACTATTACTACAGCGGCGACGTCGTTCAAAAGAAACGAACGAACGAAGGTTATATCTTACGACGACGACGACGAAGACGACGACGACGACGATGTTGTCATTGTAGATAAGGATAAATCTAACGAGAACAGCGAACACGAGTACAAAAGTTTATTCAATTCCTTCGAGCAGGAACGCAACAATGCCTCCACCACTACCGTCGAGTCGACGAAAGCAGGAATGAGGGAGGAATACGTCGGGAATAATAATAATAATAATAATAATAATAATAATAATAATAAATCTAGGAACAACGGTCTACAAAGGTCGTCGAGATTGATAAACGATTTCGATATAACCGATGACGAATCGTCGTCGAGCGATAGTAACAAAATGAGATTGGTTTTCGAGTCGTCCAAGTCGGAAGACGATAAAAAATCGGATCCTGAAACGAGTCGTCGTCAACGTACGACGAATGTTACGTCGCAACAGGTGTTACATTTCTCGGATGTATCGAACATCACCGAGGATGGTTCGAACAATAGCAACGACGTCAGGGTGTATAACGTGAGAAAGATAACCGGTGACAAATCGGTCGCCCCGAGAATCGACAAGAGAAATTCACGTCCAGAGGAAGAAGAAGAGGAGGAAGAAGAAGAGGAAGATGTAGTAGTAGGACGACAAATCGATGAATTAAAAAATACCGAGGAGGATATCAGCAACGATTCCATTACGAACGAATTATATCGAGATTTGTCCGAGGACGATAAGAACAACGTACGGATTACAACCAACACTGGTAAAATCAAGTTGGGTAGAGTTACCGCGGAATACAACGATACCACCACCACAGCCACAGCCATCACCTACGAGGAAAATATTTCATCCTCGAGGTACGAGACGACGATCGAGAGAACCACCAGATCTAAAACTGTCGTAAATTCGTCGTCCATGGTAAAGAAACGAATCGTCTCCGTAAAAGGTACGAGGAGCGAGGAAACTAGCCGGGAACTGTTCGACGATTCGGATGATAAAACAACGACGAAGACGACGACTGCTGCTACTGCTGCTACTGCTGCTGCTGCTACTACTGTTGCTACTACTGCTGCTGCTACGTCAGCGATTCGAAGAACGCGTAGTTCGTCTCTCGCCAAAGATATTTTCTCATCTACCACGGACAACAACAGGGATTCTTGCGACGCGAAGGATAAGGAATCGACTAGGAGAATAACGCGTCGTGCCGCGTCCGTTCAAAAGGAAATAAATTACGTGCCGCCAACGACGTCTACGTTGAAGAAAACGAGATCCTCCTCGATTTCCAATATGGCGGCCGAGCGGGATGGAACCGGCGAGAATTTAAATCTGTACAAAGGGAAGTCATCGACGGGTAGGAGAACGACGATCAAGGTGACGAAAGAGGAGAAGGAAGAGGAGGAGGAGGAGGAGGAGGAGAAGGAGAAGGAGAAGAAGGAAGAGAGGAAACGTTCGAGGGGTAGATTGACTAGAAGTTCGTCTACGTCGTTGATAACGCAATCCAATAAAAAAGAAGAAGAAGAGGAGGAGGAGGATAAGAAGGAGGATGAAAGAACGAATGTCGTTCGTTCTAAGCGAAGACGTGGTAACTCGATGCCTAAAGAGACAACTTTAAAAATGATTCAAAAGGAGGGTGGTAAATCGATCGATGACGGTGGTTCGACTATCGACAATCCGGATGATCGAGCGTCAACGATTCCTACTTCCTCGTCGCAATCGAGAAAGAGAAGGAACTCGACCTCGTCGATGAAAATCGTCGATGATATTACGGATAGTCCGGCTGCTAACACGCGCAGTCGACGTTCGTCGATTCAATCCATACCGGAGGAATTGGAAATTAGTTTGAATTCTTTGCATGATTTTACGGAAACACAAACACCCTCGACCAATGTCAGAACTAGAAGGGCCACGAGCGTTGATTCCTCGTCGTTAGATATAAAAAAGAGAACTCGCGGTATTCGCAAAAGAAATATCATGGAGGATCCGATTATGGAAGAATCGACAGAAACGGAAAGTCAAGCGAATTTAAGGGTTACTAAAAATACCAGGGTACAATCTTCGAAAAGAAAAAGAACCTCGTCCTGCAGTGAAAATAAAACATAAAAGTAAATAAATAAATAAAAAAATAAATAAAAACAGGAAAACTTAAAAGGTGGAAATAATAATAATAATAATAATAATAATAATAATTGAGAAAGAAAAATGAATTGTTGATAATAAAAAAAAAAAGAACAGTTTTTATTCTCACAAATAAATAAAGTGCTGGATCTAACAGTAATATAATTCCATTGATCTTTTAACTGCAATCCCATTCATTGTTCTGTTTAAAAAAAAATATATATATATGTATACACACGCATATATATATATATATATATATATATATATATATATATATATATATGGGTGTGTGTGTGTGTATGTGTGTGTGTGTGTGTAGTATAATTCACATGTGATGTGACTTTGTATATTTATTATAATCCTAAACAAAACAAAAAAGAAAGAAAAAAAAAACATGCTTCCAGTTGTCAAATCTCCTTCACGTCGATTTATATATAATTACCTTGTACAATAATTCTCTCTACATATGTGTACATATTTCTCCGATCTCGATCTTTTAGAAAAAAGGAAAAAGAAAATAAATAAATAAATAAATACTGTTCTAACTTGCCTTGTGAATGCAAAAATTAATCTACTGGACAGGAATCAGTAATATTGTTCTACGTATAAAACTCTTATAGCAAGTTGCTTCGAACGTTAAAGTTTTGACCAAGGCATGCAATCCGGTTGTTTATTATGCTGTAAAAAAAACAACAACAAAAAATGAAAAAAAAAACAATTAAAATCGTAACTTGATCGATGATTAAAGATAGTAAATACGTAGTTGTTAAAGAAAATGAAATCAAAAGAGAACTTCAACAACGACAACGATAAAATTGATACGACGTTTCGTTTAGGACATTTTTTTGAGATTACCGAGCTTTGAATTCGCGATGCTGAGAATATATGTAACTTGGTATTTTGCGCTCTTGCAAGTGTATACAAAATAAGAAACTTTGATTTATTAATCATTTTAATTTAATAATGGTCACTTTTTTTTTTATCCGATGATCATGTTTGATCCAATGGAACATTTGTTTCCTAAGATCGTGAAAATAAAAACTGTTCTTTTATATATATATATATATATATATATATATATATATATATATATATATATGTATATTATTTATACGTACATATACATACATACATATATATACATATATGCATATATATATATGCACACATACACACACATATGTATACTCAAGCAGTATGATGCAAAATATTGATATCAAGTTATTTAATAATTTTAAACGAAACAATGAATGAAATTGTATATAAAAAAAAAATCATTGAAATTATATATTACTTTAAGAAATACAAATGGTAGTACTGTGTTATACTATAGAGAGGGGACCATTTGGAAAAAAAATACATTTTGTTATTTTCGAGTACGACAATGTTCTATTAATTTAAGTTTAGAGCAAATTAGTTTGCATTATGCTAATCGTTTGCATTGTTAATCAAACTGATTGCGAGCCATTTATTAGCATATTTCTCCGACTTCTTTTTTTTCTTTATATATATATATTTTTTTTAACAATATATCTTGTAAAAAAAAAAAAGAAATGAATTGTCCTTTTATAAAGTATATGTAAAGATGTAAAACGAGATAATATTAAGCATTAAGTACTATATTAAAATACCTCTATAGCAGCTGAACTAATTAATTTGAATTTTGTTAAGTTAATGTAATCATATACACACACACACACAGGATTATGATAGATATGCATATATATATATATATATATATATATATATATGATAGATATGCATATATATATATATATATTTATCGCCGTTTATAAGATTCTTTTATATAATATTTTGTGAATGTAGCTAAAATTTGCTATATCTTCTTTTTTCTCGTTTTTGCTTTTTTTTTCTTTTTTAATGATAATATCTATATACCACATATTCAGTTTTATAATATAGATTTATTAAGCCATACGAGACGCTTCTCTTCAACTTCGTACAGTTTTCACAAACTCTTGTAAAATAACTTTGTAAATAATTTATTAATATACTCGTGTGTATAGGTGTATTAAGATAATAAAAATAAAAATAAAAAATTATTATAATAATACATGGTATTACAGAAAAAGAAATTTCCAATCACCGTCACAATAATACAAAAAAAGAAAAAAGTGTTAAAGAAAAACTTACGTCCTATTATATATTTTAATTGTAATTTAATATAATATGAATGACATGGAGAGGAAAAAAAATCTTTTTAAGCCCTTAAGAAAAATCTATAATAAAAATTTGTTTTCAATGAACGATTATATTAATATCGATGTTTACAAATATGTATGATGTTCAAAATACCGCCTTCTAAAAAGTTTGTACGCATTGTACATTATATTTTGTACCTATATATCTTTATTGTTAAACCTTATTATAATATGCAAGGTTTAAAATGCATCGTTTGAGCATCATACTATTTTAGTAAATCTAAATCATTATTATCATCTGGTCGAAAGCCAACATTAATGGTGTCATCTTTGGCAGTGTCATTATCATTTACTACGTGTCTTGATAAATGAAAAAAAATAAAAATAAAATAATAATAATAATTATAATTATTATTTCCATGATTACTAAGGCGCCATATAGCGAATCAATATAAAGATCATTTGAACAGAGAGAGCTTGAAACACTGCATCAACTTAAACGTTTCACAAAAAAAAAAAAGAGAGAGAAGAAAATGTTATTTCTTTATAATCAAAAAAATATTCACTTTGGAGATTATCATCTTTCCTCCGTACAAAATGTGAAATGATACATGAAATATTTAATTTTTCATTAACCGTGTTCCGATTTATCAATCTAATCTTTTTAATGACTTACTAATAAATAAGCTTCATATAACATTAGTTATGATTACCTACATCTAATCTCGTCCTTACCATTTCCTACAAATTCAGAGAAATATCGAGAATAATTGATTTTTAAACCGATCGATCATTTTAGAATGTGAGATAATTTTTTCTTACGATTATTAAAGATTTATATGTATATATGTGTGTGTATATATATATATATATATATATATATATATATATATATATATATAATATATATATAATATAAAAGGCAGATAAGTGATTAGAAAATGGTACGATTTCTTATAAATTTTCAACTCTTCTTTCATGATTCCTTCGTATTATTATATTATCTCGATAGATACCAGATAAAAAAGAAATGATCGGTTTTACAAATCGTACCTTTCCAAAAGGCACGTACGGTTTCATATTTGATGAAACACACACACACACACACACTCACACTAAAATTTATGTTCTATCGTTGGCATAATAATAATAATAATTATAATAATAATAATAATAATAAGAATAATAATAGCATCTAAATTCTCGTAACAATACAATTTTTCAAAGACGAATCTTAAACCTAAGGAGCAAAATGTAAGCGATCTCAATCTCCCTACAAACGATAATGGAATAATTTCTTTGACCTTTTTATAAATGTATATATTACCTACTTTCAATGGAATTCCGAGGCAACTACGGACGATCGTGTACAATTATTGCGAGAAGAAGTTTCGTATAAAAATTTTTTCGTTGATCGTCAAAGACGTACTCAGTTATAAGTGTATAATATCATTGTTACGCGAATAAATTTACCAAGAAATAAAGAAAGTATTGTTCTTACGTGATACCTTTATATACTTCTGATAAATGTTTGATACTTCCTCCTCCTCCCCTCCTCCTCTTCCTCCCCCCGCCCAAAAAAAAGAAAGAAAGAAAGGACGAGTATATATTATACTTATGCGTTAAATAAAGATAGGCACGTGTTCCATTTGTTTCATTGATGCTTACAACCATCCTTAACTCGCCTCTTGTGCTTCTCTTCGTGCGCTTGCGAAGGTGATTGATTCTGATTTCTCCGTTGTCCTTGTATCGGCATATAACACGGTGCATCGTCGGCCATCAATTCTTGCGGTGGTGTGGGCAATGCGAACGTCGGACTAACGGTATTACTCGAACTGCTCGACGTATTTCTATGCTCGTTGATATTGTAAGTCGGATCGATGATGGCAGCCACGTTGGGTACCTCTTGTATTTCTTCGACATGATTCTCAAGCGTCTGTATCTCCTCGGGATCCGGATATTGCGTATAATTGTTCTCGTGTCTCGTTCTACCTTTACTGGACGAAGAACTTCTCAAATCTATCTTATCCGGTCGTTGCGGTCTCTCCATTAAAGTATGCTGTTCTAATTGTTGCTGTTGCATCTGTTGCCTCTCCAATTTCTTTTGCCTCGCCCTTTCCCTAGCCTTACGCGCCTTAGCACGTTCCTTCTCTTGAAGCATACGCGCCAATTCGGCATCCTGAGCCTCCATGGCGATCTTTTGATCCAATAAAAGTTGTTCGTTGACGGGAGAATCATTATCGTCAGCAGCACTTTCCTCTTCACGCTGCAACTTTCTTGCCAATTCCTATAGCGAAAGGAAGAGAAAAAAAAAGGAATTTTTTTAAACGAACGATTATTAAAATTACATCTCTCGAGTAGTAGTAGTAGTAGTAATATAGTAGTAATAGTAGTAGTAGTAGGAACGATCTAACGTCTCTAAGAATTAGGAACAAATTTAATTGAATATATACTTCGTCCTTTTCCTCCTGTATGCGTCTTTCAATCTCCAATCTCATCGACAATGTTTCATCGTCCAGCCTCAACTGCGATCTCATCCTTTCTTGCAATTCTCTTTCCCTTTGATACTCCTCCCTTTCCCTTTGATGCTCCTCTCTTTCCCTTAGATGTTCCTCCCTTTCCCTTTGATGTTCCTCTCTCTCCAATGACAACGCAATTTGTCTTGCCACGACGGCATCTCTTTCTTCCCTTTCAAAAGTGAAATACTTGCTTGTAAAATTTCAACTTTATATCATATTCCAACTTACGCATAATGTTATTGCAATGAATTTACTAACTGCTGTTGCATGTAATTTTGATATCTTATCGCCTCTAACTCTTGTTCTACCCTGGCCCTTGGAAGATCTTCTCGTACCTGAGCGTTACGCACCTTATTACCCGAATAATGTTCCTTGACTGTAGTGGAAGAAAGAAAAAGAAATAAAAAAAAAAAAAAAAAAAAATAAAGGATAGGAAGAAAAAAAAACAGGAGAAAGAAAAAAATTAAACGATTTGTCACGCACAAAGAAAAACACTCTCTCGTACTTTAAATAAAATAAAAAAAAAAAAATGAGAGAAAAAAACAAGAAATAATAATATACAAGGGTAAACGGATACTTGCTTTCTTCATCTTGCAATCTATAAGCCAATGCTCCGTCCTCGTGCACCAACCACTCCCGACATACTGCGACATTACTAGATTAATATGTGTTAACAATGTGACAGTTAAACGTATTAAACGTCTAATCCGCGTACGATCGCGACAGATTCGAAAGGACAGTTGCGTTTCACATATTTTTATTGTTATTTTATTTTTTTTTTTTATTCTTTTTATTTTTTTTTTGTTCTATTTTTGTTTCTTTTTTTTTTTTGTTCGTCATACCTTCGTTAACTCGACCAGCCTTTGGTAATGTATCCGAGCTCAGTACAGACTTTGCCATTTCTTATCTCGTTCGATTTGAACATTAATATTTTCCCTTAACAATAGATACGTGTGTGTTGTCTCTTTGAAATCTCTCGTTCATTTATCGGCAGAACCACCTTACCGATATCTTACGTTCTATTCTCACCATCTTGAAACAGGAGTCGAGAATAGAGAGAGGAGTAACAAGGTATTTTACGTGCGCGCGCACGCGCGCTCCTCTGTCGCGTAGTACACTCACTCCCAATGAGTATTATGTGTGGTGGTGATGGTGTTGGTAGTAGAATGTAGGTAGTGTAGTAGTGTAGTAGTAGTGTAGTAGTAGTAGTAGTAGTGTAGTAGTAGCATAATAACGTCTATGTGATATATCTATCGATAAAGAGAGACTGTGTACTCGGTAGTAAGAAGAAGGCGTCGTCCGACATACTTTATATGACCCTATGTCAACGAGACGGATAGTAGAATGTGATAGAATGAAGCGCGTACTAGCAGTAATAGTAAAAATACGTTTTCCGATAGTAACGTATATACCTGTCGCCAGATGTATATATATATATATATAATATGTCATAAGAATTCGTATGAATGAATAGAGCGGATCACGCGCACACTATCGAAGAAAGTCATATGACGGAGGAGAAACGGGCAAAGCGCAGAATGTGAAATAAAGTAGAGAGAAAGAAAGAAAAATATATATATATATATTATATATATATATATATATATATATATATATATATATATATATATATATAAACACGTAGTATAATTTTGTTTGCTTGCCAGGTATAATTGTGTTCGCGTAAACTTGGTATTTTCTTAATCGTATGTATATATTCTGTCTACGCATATATATGATTTTTATTTGTAGTATATTTGGGATAAACGACGACATTGAGTAAAAAAAAAAAAAGAAAAATTATAGTTTTATATTCCCTTTAATTTGTCAATCGATAACAATCATAATATTGATATAATTATATATGTATATATATATATATATATATATATATATATATATATGTATATATATATGTACCCTTTTACCTTATTCTCTTGTCGGTAATGTATATGTTCCGTTATAATATCTCCTTTTACCTATACATATTTTTTATACTTTTTTTTTTTTCTTTATTTCTTTTATCTTAACAAATTATATATATCCAGACGGATCTTCTATCTTTTCCAAAACAACAGATTCTACTCTCTGCAAGACAACGATGTAATATTTAATATATAATATAATAAAATAACGATAAGATTTGTAAATATCTATGGAAATGTAGAAGTTATTGAGTTGCACCGATCTATCTTCGATAGGAGGGCCACATTTTGTCATTTTCTCTTGAATCACGCGAGGATCCAAATTTTTTGCCTTTGCCAAATTATTTATGAATTTCTTATAGCCTTCTATGTCAAGTGATTCTCGACTATATACATATATACATATATATATATATATATTTATATATTTATATATTTTCTTATATACCGGATAATCTATGATATAATTTGGAATTGTTGGAAGAAAAAAGAAACAAAAAGACTTACTGTAGATCATTAAAATGTAGCGCAGTATCAGCTTGGGTGAGTTTATCAGTAAATATTTCTGCCTGCCTCATCCATTTATCACTTTGTGACAGAGAGATACGTTTGCCGTCAGACTTGGATTTACTATATTTTGCATAAGCAATGAACTGTGATTCGAATGTATCCATTTATTGAATTATTTGTTAAATATTAAATAGAAATTAAATAGAAATGATTGTAGATATGATAATTATGGGGGGAAAAAAGATATGTCCAATTTTTTTTTTTTTTTTTTTTAACCAAAGTGCGAAACAAATGTATGACATACTTGGCGATAGTTGTATGTTTTAGAAACATATTTCAGAGTGTACATATATATATATATATATATAACTTCAAAATTAAGACAAAGTTTTATATATAATTATAACTTGAAACATATATCTATTTAATGCTATACATTCATTCCTGTATTGCCAATACAAGAAGTATATTTGCTACATCCCAAATGTCGGTATAAGTTGTATTTACTAAGTCTGCTAATTTATTTGCTATTCCCTTTGCTATATTATTATCAAAATATAAAAAGAATGTTGCGCACAAAATGATACATCCTCCAAGAAATAAAGAATTTGTTTTCAAAGCCATAAGGTTTCTTTTATCGACTTCAGTTTTGGTAATACGACCTTGTGCTAGGCACTGCACGTGCGAATACAATTGCTCGTGCTAAAAGTAAAAAAAATAAAATTATTTCATGTTCATTAAAAAAAAAAAAAGGAAATTTCCTTATGATCATATGTTTATTAGGCAAACCTGTAAATATGCTAAATCCAATAAATTTATAGAAGTCTCATATATGTGTGATGTATGTCTAAGACCTGTCGCAGCTAGAAGAATTTCGATACATTGTAAAGGAGTACAAAAAGGCATTTTAAATCCTAATGTTTTGAATACTTTAAATTCTGAAGTAATAATTGTATTCTTTGTATATTCCTTTTTTTTATCAATCCAACGTAAGATACATATTAACTGCAAAGTACAATAAAATACATAATAATAATCCTTCAATGGAGAATAATGTTAGAATAGATGGAATATTAACTTTCAGATTATTTTAATACCTGTGATATACTCAAACTTTTAGAATGTAAATCCATTTTACTTGCCAATTGTAGACAAGATATTAGATATAATTTAGATCTGTTAGAAACAGTTTTACATATCTTAGACCATGAAGTTTCATTTGCTTCACCTTTACTTTCTGTTTTATATACTTCCCAAAAGTAATTACACATAAATTTATCATATAAATGAATTGTTAAGTATTTAGTATCTGTTCCTAGTTCTAGGTGATGTGTTATTTTGAAAATTGCACTTATAACAGATGCTGGAATTCCTTATGGTAATAATAATAATAATAACAATAATAATAATAATAATAATAATAATAATAATAATAATAATAATAATAATAATAATAATAATAATAATAGTAATAATAATAAAATAAGAAGAAGAAGAATAGTAATGATAATAATAATAATAATAATAATAATAATAATAATAATAATAGTAATAATAATAATAATAATTTTTGTTTTGTTTTTTAAAGTTTTAGAACTATATTGAACTTTTTTGATTTTTATTTGCTGTATTTATAAATTAATTTACCTACGAATGGCATATAAAATTCATCATCGGTTCTAACCATATCTTCTTGCTCTTTTATAGCTTCATGAAGTTGTTCTAACCAATCGTCTATTAAAGGATCTGAAGGTAAGAAGATTTGACGAATACAATACGATATTATAGTTCCATAATTTTGTCGTCAAATTTTTAAAGTCATTCGTTTGACACATGCGGCATATATATATATATATTATATATATTTTCTTTCCCCCTTTTTCCTTCTTTCTTTTCTCTCTCTCTCTCTCTCTCTCTCTCTCTCTCTCTCTCTCTCTTTTTTCGTTTAATATTTATTACATAAAAACGTACTAGTCAAAAGTTCTTACGTGCAAAGTGTGCGAAACGATGATTGTACTATTAAGCAGAGATGGATATCAAAATAATATTTACCTATATAAGCGCTATCAAAATCCATTATTTAATAACGTTAAAAAAAAAAAGGATATCCCGAGACCGCGATTAAGTTTATTTCAATATTTTAATACGTGCGGACGGACTATTTCAAGCTGAACCATACTTTAATGAACTTCACTAATTATTAGACGCGAGTATACCTTTCGTTTGATAATTATTTGTTTGTAAATATGTATGTACAATGGTCCGAGAAAAATATCTGGACCCTTATGTTATTAATTATTTTGGCGATTGTTAATTATCGAATAACAGTATTTTCATGTCTTCGCATATATTACATATATATATATATATTTTTTTTTATAAATTTATTCTTTTTTAATATCGTCGCGTTGAAAGTATAAAAAGCTTTTCGTTAGTTGAACGTTTTAAATACGCCGCCTTTGAGAGACCATCATGCGAGAAGTCTCTCAATTATTTTTTGTCGATTGATTGGATTAAAAAGAAACAAATTTGTACGATTCCTTTAACGATATCAATATTAATGCTTGATACAATTTTTTGAAGATCGAAATACATTTTATGAACGGCGACCAATCAGAAGAAAGTAATACGTGAGAAATATTTAATTGAACAATTATTCATCGTTATTGCTATTTGCAGTATATATTTTCATTGACGTGTTGTTGTTTCAATGATCGTAATTATAAAGGAATACAAAAAAAAAACAAATGTTATTAACGAATTAGAAAACTTTTTTTCGTAAGCGATCAAAAAGTCTATCAGTTTTACTGCGCAAACGCCGAAATCTAATTCTGATTTGCCTGTGAAATATCACATAGGTATCGATGTGTATTTATGGTGTAACGATGAAAAAACGTGTAGGATAATAACTAAAAGGAAAATTTCGTACAAATTTTGTGATAGTACTTTTAAACGTACTCGATGGTATACATTGAAGTCTTCGAAGTTTCAATTATATGAAAAAACTATTTTAATGTTAGAGAAGGTGTTTTAATGTAATACCACGATTCATTTAAAAAAGAAAAAAGAAAAAAAAACGTATAAATATTTTTGATCGGTATTCAATAATCGATATAATATTGTATAATTTTAATTTCGTTATTAAAGATATTATCAATCGTATTACGTCGTTATATCTGTACATTTATACGTGCACGTTGAAAGGAGCGAATGTAATCTTCTGAGATACGTCGGTTGTTTTCTAATATTCTAAACAAAATGTCCACGTTAATTTTTCGAACTGTCAGTTGTTTAGGTAGATCACCGAAGCATATTTTAAGTAAGGTACGTTAGATCTAATTATTACCGATACATTCCAATTCATCGAACGTAATAAAAAATATTTTCTGTTTTTAGGTTAGGCAAATCAGTACATCAAATATTCGTCGAGAAATTGTACCGTCCAACGTCGACAAAAAAATTAAAAAAAAATCTCCGATAACGTGGAAATCTTTGACGGTTACCACAGTACTCAGTAGCGGCCTTTTACTATATATGTATTATTTGAAAAATGAAAAAGAAAAGATAGAGATACGCGAGAGAAGACGACAGTTAGGAAAAGCTGCCATCGGTGGAAAGTTCGAGCTACTAGATAGCGAAGGAAGAACCGTTAAGTCTGATGATTTCTTAGGGCAATGGGTTTTAATTTACTTTGGTTTCACTCATTGTCCGGACATTTGCCCGGAAGAACTGGAAAAATTAGTGCTTATTGTAGACAATTTAGGTAAATAGCATCGTTTATAAAACACTTGAGACTTTTCACGCCATCTCATTTGTTTGAATCTTTTTTTCATTACAGAGGAAAAATACAACCTAAAAGTTCAACCACTTTTTATATCCGTTGATCCGGAAAGAGATACTCCAGCCATAGTTGGAAAATACATAAAAGAATTTTCGCCTAAAATTATTGGCCTTTCTGGTTCTCCTGAGGCAATTTCGAAAGTTTGTAAAGCTTATAGAGTATATTATAGTAACGGCCCTAAGGATGTGGACAATGATTACATTGTTAGTATATTATTTTTTCAAACTATATTATGCGTGTTATTCTAAGATCTATTTTATAAATAATTTATTCTATTTTTAGGTTGATCACACTATCATAATATACTTAATAGATCCGGAAGGCTTATTTGTCGATTACTATGGACAGACGCATGAAGCTGAACATATTGTTAATAGTATAATAATCAATAAGTCAAAATATGATCAATATTTGAAAACTATAAAATGATTCTTTGCTATTGTAAATGACTATTGTACGAGTAACCGATTGTGTAACATAGTTACTTATGTTGCTGTTGAGGTATTAATATATTAATTAATAATTAAAATAATTTCTTTTTTTATATTTTTTGTTTCTTTTTTATACAAGTGAAACCATAAGCAAACTCGCGTACTCATATCATTCTTTATATGTTTCATTCTTCATAAATATCGAGAAAATAAGGATAAATAACTGAAAAAGTATAAATTAAATAATTTTGTATTGATATCTAGACTTATATAAGAAAACTTAACCTGCATTACTGCAAGCAAGTTTTATGCATGCCACAAAGAATATTACACAGAGAATACTAAGTGTACATAATTTTATTAATATTATTGCAACATCGACACAATAACGTTTACCATAATAATTTGATTTTATAAATTTAAGTTTTGCTTATGTTTTTTTTCTTTTTTTTTTTTTTAAATCTAACAGACTAATTACACAGATATCATTAACGGTATAGAGAGCTCTTTACCTATCATTTGAGCAAATGGCAATTCTATTGGTAAATAATATTTAATCGGTTTGGAGTATTGGTATCGCATTCAGGTAGACATTCGATAGACATTTACTGCATAATTGGCAGTAGTTATCGATTCGTGATACTTATCCAACTACAAATACAAATACATTTATATTGACAAATTTGAGTAAGAATAAATATCAATTACAATGACGTTACAAATTTACGACACTAAGTTATAAATTAAAAAGAACACGTAATTTATACCACGCACGTTCGATAAATTCGTTTACAAATTCGAACCACGACAATAAGTCGCTTAAATATTAATATATTCTTTTCCAGATATATTATTTCATATCCGTCAAGCATAAAAATGTATATATGAATTTTTTTTTTTTCTCCAAAGTATTTGCATAGATCAAATACCATTCATTGTGTGTCGAATTGATATACGCGTGTATTAATTTTTATCAAATATTTTCATATTACGATAGTCCGACGAAGCATGTTCTCTCTCTCTCTCTCTCCCTCTCGTAAAACTATAGTGATCCAAATGTTACACGATTGCGAGCATAGGATACGACATGAGAAAAGAGAGAGAGAGAGATCAAACGAAAGTTTTAAACGTGCCCTTTAAAAGTCTAACGCATAATATAATAGTGTCAGTGATACGTATTATGTTGAAGATTGTGCATTTCGTAAGTAAGCTGACAACATTCCGAGTCACTCCATCTGTGCCGTTCACGAATCTTTTCCGCATTCATGGATATTTCGGACATCTAGAGAAATAATATGCTATAAATGTTATTATTAAATTCCAAAGGGAAAAAGGACAAAAAAACGAAAAAAAAATATATATATATATATTTAACAGTATCGTACGATCATTAAAGAAAATTTTGAACGCATCTAGAGAAAAAATATAATACAAATATTATTATTAAAATTCAAGGGAAAAGAGGAAAAAACGAAAAAGAAATATATTTAACATTATCGCACGATAACTAAAGAAATTCTTGAACTCCAGAGATTTTATCGATGTTAAATCCTCCGACGTAATATCGGAAAGGATCGATGGATGAACTATTTATTATGTATACACACTTACATTCGAGGAAAACGATAGTAATGATTGATCCGTGCATTTACTACAAAGCGGCGTAGTATGACTCATAATGCACTTATGATGATCCATCGGTATAACGTTGGATCCGTTCCCAACGACGTCCAGGTAACCTCTGCTGCTAGCTAAACTACCTCCTCGCGTTCCAATATCTAAGTGATGATATCATTCAATAATATTTATTATTTGGGTATGTATGTATAACAAAAGGAAAAAAAAAAATTAAGAAAGAACGGCGAGACCGAGCGTAATACTACAGGAGAATATATAAACACGAGAAGATTCAAAGAGAGACAGAGAGAAAAAAAAAGAAAGAAAGAAAAAAAAGTAGTTTAAATGGTACGTATAGATTGGAGTGACTGCACGAGGATATATATATATATATATATATATATATATATATATATTTATTAGGAGGATATATATATATTTTATATATATATATCTTTTTTTCCTCGCACGACAGCTCGGTAGGATTTAAAAGGACACCTTGTGTACTCGCCATCGAGTGCGTCGAACGATGAGCCTCGCGATCGTGACAGAAACATGGCCACTTTTTCGCCAACCATTTTGGCCTTTTACCACGTCGTCCACCAAATTTCGATGCGTTGCAATTGCAGACGCTACCCGACGGTACGTTTGGCCTCGCTTCGTATCGAAGGTGCGGCCATTTGTTGCTCCTCAAGGCCCTCGATATCTCGGCCCTAACTTCTCTGTTCATGAAACAGTAGAGTACCGCTACGAAAAAGCCCTAAAAAGGGGGGGAAACACGACGACGCAACGTTGTTCCGTTTATCGTTATATATAAATTATTCATGTACATGTCGTATATTCGTAATAATTATTTTTTTAAAGATTTACGTGGAACTTTACCTGGAACGAGGCGAAGAATTGATCGCAAAATAGCCAAACGAGTTCTACCCTCTCGTCGACCCCCATACTATAGGACATACCCAAGAATACCGTATAATGTACTCCAAAAAGTGGCACCAGTACCAACGTACTCCTTGCCCATCGTCTGTACGATCGTTTCAATTAGATCATTGTACATTAAAATCTATTCTTTCAAAATAATCTATATATATATATATATATATATTTCGTTTTTGTTTTGTTTAATAGGACTTACTTGTATCTTTGAGTTTCCTCCGATACGGTGCACTTCAGCTTCGACAGTAATACACGCACGATGTTGACGAAGAGAACGAAATTAATCTTGAGATGACGCAGGAAAAGGGAAGGAAAATGTTTTGATTTTGTTTTTCTTTTTTCTTCTTCTTCTTCGTATTTAGTATAATTTTATATGTGTGTATTTATATATATATATATATTTTTGTTTTGAATTTATTTCATCTTACCAGTATGGAAAGCATGGTCGGTATTCGAATCCATAAAAATAAATATGGATTTTCATTAGTCGTCCAACAAAGAGTATTCTCGAAGATTATCCTAGATATGATCCAAGATATTACGAATACCATCGGTAATCCTGAGTAATGCAAAAAAGTTGGCATATATTTATTAATGAAAAAGAGAGAGAAAGAAAGAAAGAAAGAAAGTAAGAAAGTAGAAAGAAAAAAGGAAAAGAAAAAGAAAAAGTAACATCTCTTTGGACGAACAGTTAGAGTTTCATAGTTAATCAAACTGACCCCATCCTAGGCCAACGTAAATGGCTATGCTAGAATTAGCGTCGGTAAAAAGCGCCAGGAAGACCAAATTATGAAGATAAAGGCCCTCCATCAGGATCCAAAAATAATTCGCCAATATGAAATATTGCCAGAAACTTATGAACACTTTGCAGCTCCAATTACTTCCAAATTTGTTGTGGAGCAAATAATTGTCACCGTCCTTCGTGAACATCTCCGACGAAAGACCGATTCCAAATATGAATAAGGTATCCTTCAATAACGCCATAGACGCTCGCATCATGAACGAGGCGAACGTGTGCATGTGTAAGATGTTCCTTGGGCATCTCAATTTCCTACGTAAAAATCCAAAATATTTTTTTCCGTGAGGAAAAAAAAATTCAAAACAAAAAATAAAGAAAAAGAAGAAGAAAATGAGGAAGAAGAAGAAGAAGAAGAAGAAACGAAAAACGAAGAACGAGGGAAAACTCGTCGAAGTATCGCTTTGAAAAAAAAAAAAGGAAAAAAAGAAAAAAACAAGCAAATTAATTAGTTTCTCCAATTGAGAGATTATACTTACTTAATAATCGCAAGAATGCAAAATGCTATAATCAGAGTGAACAGGGACACGCTGTATCCAACCTTCGAAATGCCTTTCAGTATGGGAATATACTTCTGTAAGAACGTCAAAAGGAAAAAAAAAAGACGATTCACGTGTCTAATTTTACTGTAATCAAAATAGATCGACGTAAAAGTTAAAGTACACGGAGATAGATTTTATTCGTATATTCGCGATAACAAATCCAAACGGTGGGTTGATATTAATAACCATAAAAACTACAGTACTCTCTCTCTCTCTCTCTCTCTCTCTCTCTCAATTCATACGCCTTCGTTTGTACGCTCGCGTAAAACACGGTTCGCTTACCTTAATAAGAGTGTCGTTGTTCGAGTGAACACCCGGTATTCCCGGTATTACAACTGTAACTGATGATGTCGTATAACATTGCGTGTAATTGCTCCAAGTGCTATTTGTCTGGGGACTCCAGTACCACTCGCCGTTAGACATGCATTGCCTCGTTGCATTACCCTAATAATGCATCATTTATACTGAATCTTATTTCGATGCTTTCGCTGTTTTCACTTTCGCTTTTTGGTTTTATTTTTTTCTTTTCTTTTTCATTACCATTACGATACGGTCAGATGACAGATCATTATTATCGTTGTTGTTGTCATTATTCTTGTTATTATTATCATTATTATTATTATTATTATAAATTTTTATAGACGAAATTTCATACCTGAGTATCGAATCCTACGATGTAATCGGGACAAGGACGAACGGCCATTTCACCTGATGACGTAGAAGGCCAGCAAATAATTGTATCCCAGATCTCAGGGCACCATCCTAAACGCATAACGGGAAATCTTTAGAACGGACGAAAGATGATCGTACACGATCGTTATTGCAGTTAATGTTTATATTAGCCGATAATAGAGGTAAGTGAATACATCGATTTCATCCGATTGTCGAGGGAAGAAGAGGGGAAAAATAAAGAGGAAGAAAGAAAATAAATTTTATAACGAAGAGAAAACACGTATTGTATATAAAACGTAGCATTTTCAGGAAAAATTATCATACTCGAATTGTTTTCAGGATTTAATTGATTTCAGGATTGAATTATTTTCCGTGAAATTATTAAACGTTAAAGCGCCCGGGATTTATTCGTTCGACGGTGTGGGCGTAACGTCGGTAAAAGAAAATTTTTAATTTTAATCGGATGGAAAGGGGGAAAGGGAAGCCTTTGTAATGGGGGAAGGGGGATTAATTGTAATGGAAAAAAGAAAGTCGATTGAATACGATTATTTACGAGAGTCAACGATTACGTTTCTACGATTGTAATCGATTGATTTAATTTTTTTCTTTTCATTAAAAAAATCCAAGGCTAACAGAACGACGAACGGATATTATTACGATCAACAAACGATTAACGCGCGATGATTCCAATTAACGTTTAATTCATTATATTCCGTCGAAGTATATTCTATTGCATTTAATATCTTGTAAAATTCTACCGAAGTGAAAGTTTCGAAACTGTACGGTTAAGCTCATAGGAAACAATTGAAATACATTTGACGTCTTTATGGGAATACCACGGAAAATGGATTTTGACGGAACATTTCGACTTTACGAGTCGTTGGATCTAAGAAGACATAGAAATAGGATTTGGAGGGATTAATTCGGTTATAGCGGATAAGTTTGAAACATTTTCAAAGGGGATCTTTGATAATACATAATTAAGAATATAATATACATGTACATCCTTACATATATGTATCTATGTACCTTTAAACGCGATGCTTCCATTTTTACAAAGTCTTTCTTGTTGCTCGCGCCATTTACGTTGTAAATTGCGCCCATTGTTGCCCATTTCCTCCTGTATTTATAATAATAATAATAATAATAATAATAATAATAATAATAATAATAATAATAATAATTATAATAATAATAATAATAATAATAATAATAATAATAATTATAATAATAATAATAATAATAATTATTATTATTATTATTATTATTATAATATACATAATATTATTAATATTAATAATTTCACTTAATTAAATTGAATAATATAATTCTGCCATATATTTTCTAAAGGATTTTAAGAGTCAAGGATTACAATGTCTGTTTTAATTTATACACACATACACACACACACACACACGCGCGTGCGCGCGCATATATATATATATATATATATATATATATATATATATATTTAATTAAACGACGGAAAAAGAAAATCTTGAAATGTAAATAAGATAAACGTGTACATTTCCGAAGTTACAAAAATGCACATCGCGTTCAAGCGAAACGGACTACGGGAAAGAACGTGTACACCTACGTGTTCGGCTTACTGAATGTCAAAAGAATTTTTTAAAATGACTCTACCCTCCCCGCGGCATTAAGTTTTTTCTCTCCTTCCTTCTTTCTTTCCTTCCTTCTCTCTCTCTTTCTCTCTCTCTCTCTCTCTCTCTCGCTTATTTATTTTTTTTTATTCTTCCTTTCCTCCTCCCTTCCTTTTTTTTTCTCTTTTCTTTTTCTCTATCTTTTTCTCTTTCTCTTTTTATTCCCTTGTGTTTTCCTTCCTTACCTTCCTTTCCACGAGGAAATGAATCGTAAGAAAAGCATCCCTCGATTCCCTTATTCCGCTTTTACACGGCACACGGCTTTGCGAAGTAGCCATGATTATTCTAGGTCGCTTAACTTAAAATAAACTCGTCAGAGATAACGTGCACGCCGTTTTCTGGTCCTATTGCCGTTACGCAATAACGTTCTCAAATATTAAATGTGCGAGGAGATATTAGGAAAAAAAAAGAAAGAAAAAAAAAAATAAATAAATAAATGAACAAACAAATAAATAAATAAGTAAGTAAATAAGTAAAGATACAAACATGAAGATATTGCAAGATGTTAGAGGGAACAAAAGAAACGAAAAGGAAAATACGTCTAATATTTTTTGTTAATTATTTTTTCTTTTCTTATTTCGTTTTTGTTCTTTCTTTTTATTTTTATTTTTATTATTTTTTTTTTTTTTTTTTTTTTTAGATATAATCAATCACTCATTAAGCGTCATATTCCTCGCTGACATTCCCGGAACGAATTCTAACAATAATTAACATAAGCGGGTACGAGGAGGAATTGTTTAAAACTAACGATCTTCTTCGAAGTTGAATACGTTCGGGACTTTTTTTTCTATCCTTTTCTTTTTTTCCTTTTTCACAAGAATTGTGAATCGCGCGGAACGACGACGTTAAGGGTTCTCAATGGTAAATCCATTTCCACGAAGGAGTCGGTCACGAATATGAATTAACTTGGACGATTTTGCGTGTGCCTGTGCGTGTGCGTGTGCGTGCGTGTGTGTGTGTGAGAGAGTGTGTGTGGCGCACACGCATGTAATGTATTGCGATGATTAATTATAATTTCACGTCTACAATTTCTCATAGTGATAGACATATATCATATTGGTAATAACATTTACACGTAATTGAAATAAAAAATTAATTGAATGATGTTTCTTTTAATAAGAGATCGAAAATAAGAGAGAGAGAGAGAGAGAGAGAGGGAGGGAGAGAGAGGGAGAGAGGGAGAGTGAGAGAAAAAGAGAAAGAAAAACAAAGAAATATTTTCTTCGATAAAAAACTTTTCTTCCTGAAATTTATATTCCTCAAATATCAAACCGATAACGCACATCTGTTCTCCCAGGGAAGAAAAATCGCGTGTTATGGTGGTTTTGTAAAACAGAATTCGTTTCTACCCTTTCGAGATGAAAACTTACCGAACAAACGTTGTATAACTCCCGACGAGTTTAACTTTCTCATCGATTTATAGAAGATATATGTATATATGTGTGTGTGTGTGTGTGTGTGTGTGTATTTTTTTTTCATAATATATATTAAGTATAAAATATATACATATATTATGTCCTAGTTTGACATATACTGTGAGCCGATATTGAAGGGATCAATGATATGGAATTTGAAAATGAATGCGATGCGTGTACAAATCTTTATGATTATGTACGTACATATCTATGTACATATGTATGTATGTATGTATGTATGTATGTATGTATGTATGTATGTAAATGTACGTACGTGTATATGCGTTAGCATTAACACGCAGCCTATGTTTGCTAAGCCATGAAACTAATTTCGTTTTCCGCGTGACGAGTTCTACGGGGAAAATTCCGTAAAATGCATTTATAAATCAAACTCGGCTTTATATTACTTCCGGTATTTTGATCCCTTGCGAAATACATAGACCGATTTTACGAGCGTACCGACGATATCGTATATCGTATTAAATCGATTTGCGAAGTTGCGCAACGTAGATCGATCGATCGATCGAGCGCGCTTTTTAATTTATTATTGAAGGATAAAAAAGAGAGGTAGAGAGAAAGAGAGAGAGAGAGAGAGAGAGAAAGAGAGAGAGAGAGAGAGAGAGAGAGAGAAAGAGAGAGAGAGAGAGAGAGAGAGAGAGAGAGAGAGAGAGAGAGAGAGAGAGAAAGGAGAGAAAGAATGGCAAAAAAACGATGACGACAACAACAACAACAACAACAACAACAACCACGACGACGACGAAATACAGGAAACTAAAGAACGAGTTTTAAAATTTAATTAGATCTCATAACGAAACGCGATGCTTCAACGATCGTTCGTCGTCGTTGTGTTGATTCAGAAAAAAACAGAAAGAGAAAACAATATACGTATCGTGTGTATGCGTGTGTATTTACATATATATATATATATATATATATATATATATATATATATATATATATATATATATATATATTATCGACTAACATCATTATTTGAAATATTTAATCGAAAAAATAAACGATGGTTATCAAGGGATAACCATCACACTCGTTTCGACAAACGAACTAAAATAATTAAGAGAAGAGGGACGACGATTGGTTTAGTTTTCGTGTTTTGTTTCTTTTCTTTTCTCTTTTTCTTTTTTTTATTTTTTATACTTTTATCTTTTTCTTTCTTTAATATCTTCGCTCCAATTTGATTTCCTTTTTCACTCTCTCTCTCTCTCTCTCTGTTTCCCTTTCGTTTTCCCTCAAAATGTTCGACCTTTCTTGTTATCGCTTGATAACTCCGATATCTCGCACGATGTTTCATCTCATCTAGCAAGCAAATAGAATATTGTGATGGTAAATAGGCAAAGGAAGGGTCGAGAAAGTTTCTTTCTTTCTTTTTGTTCTTCTTTTTGTTTTTTTTTTTTTTTCTTTTTTCTTTTCGATCGAAATGTGAACCTTGCCTCAAGCGAAAGGGTTAATATATTATTTTTTTACCCCCTTCTCCTTTTTTTCCTTCTTTCCTTTTCACTCGATAAATCCAAACCTAGTTCTCTCTCTCTCTCTCTCTCTCTCTCTCTCTCTCGTTTTTTCTCTTTGCATATTTTTATCATATATATATATATATATATATATATATATATATATATGATTTTTTATTTGCGAAATCGATGACAGATTTTATCGATATGCCCGCGAATATGTTTGATATACGAGACGTCACATGTATCGTTAAAAAAAAAAAAAAAAAAAAAAAAGAAGAAGGAAAAATGAACGGAAAAAAGGAAAAGGAAACACAATGTGTTTGATCTTTTTTAATTTGGAACTCGTCCAAAAAGGTGCAAAGCATTTTACAAAATCGTCGTCATCTTCGTCCCTGTAGTATTTATCATTTAATAGATATTAAAGCGTATAATTCGACGAACAATTACTTACTAATGCTTCCATAATGTTTGGAACGACCTCTTCTTTCGTATCTCTCTTTCTCGTTCTTGGATAATTCTCTTCTTGCTGACTCTGAAATACCATTTCATCGATTAAACGCTAAACCAAACCGCTCGAGTAATTTGACGTATAACGAAGTTATGATTAATAAATTTCAATGGATACGATCGATTAATTTAACGGTCGGTACACGTAAAACAAGATCGATCGTTCGAAATTTTCTTGGGAAAATGAAAAAGAAAAAGAAAAAAAGGAAAAAAATGCAAATATTACTTCGTGATTAATAATAACACTCGTGGTAATAATTCTTTTTGTCGATTACGAATCCAAGTTCTCGATTTAATCGAACGCAAACATATGACGCAATTAAGATCGGACCTTTTTAAAGCTTTTACTAAGGTATATATATATATATATATATATATATATATATATATCAAATAAGTACGTAAGTAAGTGTCTGACTATATATTTCAGTAAGAGAATAAATATCTATCTTATATATGTGTGTATATATATATATATATATACACGTATATATCATTTTTATTAATTATGAATAATCATATTATCGTACTTTCGATCCTCTCGATAATCGATCGATCACTATGATTACATATTAAGAAAAAAAAAAAGAAAGGATAATATTTACGCGATATTCGATCATGTACATATATTAAAACGCGTTTAGTTCTTATCGATGATGAACACTTTTAAATTACATCAATTTTATCTTACATCTAATAAAATTGATTCTATATATATATATATATATATATATATATATATATATATATATATATATATATATATATGATTAAACACAGGTAGAGTTATGTATTGGATGTACTAAGTTGTCTGACATTTATAACAAACCCATTATAACTTCGATATTAGTCTTGGGAGTGATCGTGATCCAGTGATAATATAGCGAACGTAGAGTATCGTTCAATTTGGCACTCCTTTTTTGTCGAAAAAGAAGAAGGGAAAAAGAATTAAAATAGGAAAAAGAAAAGAGTGAGAGAGAGAGAGAGAGAGAGAGAGAGAGAGAAAGATATCCTCGTTGGAACCGTAGGAGGTAATGTCACGATGAAAAAAAATCTCAATCTGGCAAACCAACGTCAACTGTCGGACACACCTTATGTTTGTTTTTTCATTAGCCTTACATTAGTATCTCCACCCTGTTGTTATTCGCTAGAAAATTTATCAAGATATATATATATATATATATATATATATATATATATATATATATCGATTAGATTATAAAAATGATTTAATTGTTATTAAAAGAAGGAAAAAATAATTCGCAAGAAACGTCGAACGTATTTTTCTTTCTGTTTCTTTCCTCCCTCCCCTCCTCATAAAATAGTTTTTATTATTTATTCATCATTTAATTGTTATTTGATTATAAAAATAGAAAGATCTATATTTCAAATTGATTTAACTCGTAGGATGTTTCAATCATTGACATTAAAACGATGGAAACGTTTCGTCGTCAATTGGAGGAGACGTTTACGTTCGTTGCGAGAACGAAAAAGGAAGAAGAAGAAGAAGAAGAAGAAGAAGAAAATGAAAATAGAAAAAAAATCTACGTTAATTCGTGAATTAAATTGTTCGATCGACAAAACGATTGGACGAGTCGCTCGGTGTTGAACTTTGTCCGTGTAAAACCCGGTTTGACCTATGAACGACACGTGTGATTCACGACTTATTATTATATATCTCAAAAAGCCACTCCCCCCACTCACCCGACCAGCCACCCTTATCCACCCACTCATCATGGGTAATGGTGGTGGTGGTGATGGTCGTCGAGAGTTCTCTCTCGAGAGCTACACGAATATATTGCCAGCATTAGTAACGTTAAATTTCTAATGCTGGTATAAAAATATCTTAGGACCGGTAATGGAACGATTTATGTACCTACGTATGCTTCTACATAAGCATATATACGTTTCCATTATTTCTAACATTTTTCTAACATTTTTTTTTTTTTTTTTTTTTTTTTTAATAGAAAAAATATCGAAATCGAACGAAACTGTTGAAAGATCACGGGCAAAATTTTTACTTCTCGTTCCTTCGTTTTGTTTCTATGTTTTCGTATTTTTCTCGTTTATAAAAATTTTCTCTCTCTCTCTCTCTCTCTCTCTCTCTCTTTTTGTTTAGATAATCAATAATTTGAAGTGATTATCTCCCTTGATAATCTCCATTATATATGATACGATGTTGTAATTCAAATAACTTCGACTCCCACCCGATTGACGATATTAACGATGCAATGGTAAGAAACAAAAAAAAAAGAAAAGAAAAACAAGTAAAAAGAAAAATCTCACAATTCTTCGAAGTATTTTAATTTTCCTTTTCCTTTTTTTCGTACAATATCGTACAATTGTACGAAGATCGTACGGTACGTACGTACATAGAATGAAAGATGATAATTCGTTGATCCGCTTCGTGAATGTGAATCGTAGCGTCGTGTAGAGTAGGAAACTTAAGAGAAAGAGAAAAGCTTGTTATATTCTAGACATGAAACATTACTATTGCGAATGTCAATGTCTCTCAAAGGGTTCGTTCGTATAATCCAATGCGTTTAAAACAGCTTCGATCGAGTCGCATTGCATATTCACAACGTTGAGAAAAAAAAAAGAAAAAAAAACAAAACTTTCCCTTTGGACGTATCTTTCAATTCTTATATCCGAATGCACATATTTATTATATAAATGTGTGTGTGTGTGTGTATGTGTTAGCGTAATATCAATGAAATTTTCCGATCATCCTTTGTCCCTCTTATTGTTATACTTGAGAGTTCAGGTGGATGGAAGAATGTTGGGAAACACAAAAGATTCTTTTTATTTGTATATATAAATAAATATATATATATATATATATATATATATATATATATATATATCCGATACGTCTATGAACAAATTGAAACACAAAATACACGAAATTGTTGGACGATTAGCATTAATAATACAATTGTCAACAATACAATATGAAAGACATACGATCGTTCTACGTGATATACGTGTTTATTCATTTCGATACGATTGATCGACCAAATTTTTTTTTTATCATTTCCGCGAATCATAAGTTCTCATAGTTAACGAGTTTGACCGATGGAGTGAGTGAGAGAGAGAGAGAGAGAGAGAGAGAGAGAGAGAGAGAGAGTTCAACAAAAAAGTTCTTTCGACGACATTAAAGATCACTCTTTTTTTGCGAGACTTTTCGGATCAAAAATTTTCTTTTCATCTTTTCGTTTCGAAATGTAAAATAACGATGTTTAATTAGAAACGCCTGATAAGTTTCGAGAACGGATAATTGGCGTTTAAAGTGCCCACCCCCCTCCCCCCTCCCCCCTCTCCCTAGAAACTTTTCGTCGCTCACTGTGATTCTTTCCTCCCCTCCTTCCCCACCTCCATAAATTGATGTGTGTGCGCGCGCGAGGGTGTGTGTAAACTACGTAAAAACATTGAAGGATTACCGTGAACGTTAGTATCAGAAATTGTACGACCGACTGTAACGATAATGATGAAAAGTATTAATGCGGAACAGGTGAGGGGAAGGGTGAGGATGGGAGGGGAGAGGGTTTTGAGCACAGCGAATCGAACTTGAATTTCAACGGAAACTGTATATAATAGTTGAAACCCATTAAATCGAACTTTGATTTAGGTATAGAGAAATTCATGAATGTATGTGTACACACATTGTTATATATATGTATGTATGTATGTATGTATGTATATATATATATATATCCATGTGATACGTGACCTCTTTCGTACGATATGGTGCAACGAAAGCCCAGAAGTGTGCATCGGTGGCTTCGCGAATCCACTTGTCGTAAATCCGCCAGATAAGGGTGAGATTTATTCGAGTATGGGATGATGCAGTCATAGTAAGCTATCTACTATCTCTCTCTCTCTCTCTCTCTCTCTCTCTCTTTCTCTCTCTCTCTCTCTCTCTCTCATCAAATTTTTTTCGAACGAATCGTTAACAAAAAAAAAAAGGAAAGAAACAAACGAAAAAAGGAAAAGACAAAATACAATGAGATGTCGTCCAATCGTAATACACCTAATTTTCATCGAACAATTCTCGCGTGTCCGTTGTTTCTATGGGATTGTGCGTGGTCTCGTTAGAATAAAAAGAAAGAAAAAAAAAACAAAAAAAAAAAAGAAGAAGAAGAATAAGATAAGACACCCACTAAGTATATTAGAACGTGAAAGATGGAAAAGGAGGAGAGATACGTTTATCCGATCTCATGGTACCCACACATATTCCCTTTTAACCGTCGTAAAAATCACTTTTATCTTAGCCATTATACTTTCGCTAGAGGACGATACAAACGGCACTTTAATACTCCTTATCGGGAAAATATTTTCGTTTGCTTCGCAAAGTAATGATGAAAAAATATATATATATAGAGAGAGAGAGAGAGGGAGAGGGAGAGGGAGAGGGAGAGGGAGAGAGATACCTTGAATATTTCCCATGGTGTTTGTCCTTTCAGTTCTCTTGCTATCGAACGATGACTTGGAAGAGACGACATCGAGATTCATGTTCTAGGACGGATCGTAAATAAACTGTCATATTGAAAATTGGCACGTACATACATCCATGCACGCATGCATACGTACATACATACATACATACATACATACATACATACATACATACATACATATATATATATATTTATATTTATTTATATATATATATATGTATGTATGTATGTACGTACCATCATCGTTCGTCTTCCTTTCTCCTTATATTTCTTTCGTTCCGTCACCTATTTCTCTTTCGATCGTTTAAGGATAATAAGGGTGACCTCGTACGACGTTGTTGACCAATAAAGCGCAATCCCCGTCGTCTCGTTATTGAAGAGTGAGAGAGAGAGAGAGAGAGAGAGAGAGAGAGCGAGAGAGAGAAGGAGAAAGACAAAAAGAAAAAAAAGAAGGGAAAAAGACGGTACTTGATTTCGACCAAGGAACTTCATTTTTTTTTATGTTCCTTTTTTTCCCTTCCTTTAATAACGTTAGAACGTATTTTATATTGTCCTAATCGGGGGCGGGGGTGGGGGGAGAGAGGGAGGGATATCACCTTATTTCTCTTCTTCTTCTTCCTCTTCGACTTTCATATCCTCAATCCGAGCCGGTATATAATATAAATAAATAAATAAATAAATAAATAAATAAATACGGTACGGTACGAGAGAGAAAGCGAGACGTTGGATCCGTATAACAGTGACTTGCATTTATATCGTTTCGTTCAATTTATCAATGCGTATTTCGGTGCAATTATAACGTACACGACATTCAAGCTATACGAGGAAGTCATTTAATGCGTTCACGTAAACTATGCTTAGCAGGATGTCGTCGTTAAGAGAGATAGAGATGGAAAGAGAGAAAGAGCGAACGAGAGAGAGAGAGAGAGAGAGAGAGGGAGAAAACAAACATGTCGTGTTAATTAAGCGATGACGTATGTAGTCCTATCAATAGATCGAATTAATTGCCATTTAGGCGATACCCTAAATCAGTCGATCGATAAAGTAGATGTATATATTTTGTTGTTGTTGTTGTTGTTCGTTTCCTATCCTTATCTCCTTTCGTCTTACCATAGACCATGGGGATCCATGGATTTTCACGTTTACATAATTTTGGGGGAATCATCTGACACGACGTTACACGTGGTCTTAACGATCATTTTCTAATATCGTATCGTTTATTCAACGTACTTTATGAAATATCATCTACTAAGTCATAAATTATGTTTTACAAATTGTATAGAATATATATATATTACATATATATATAGTACATATATAGTACATATATATACTTACTTTAAGAAAGGGCAATCAATCGATAACTGATAACTGATGACTGATAAGTTTGAAAAAGTTTAAAGAGAAAATGTCCTTGAACGTCATATCGTCGTTGGTGACCAGAGTGCTAATTGATTTGCTTCGTAAAGTGTCATCTCTTAATTAATAGCCAAGAGAGAGAGAGAGAGAGAGAGAGAGAGAGAGAGAGAGAGAGAGAGAGAGAGAGAGAGAGATAAATAAATAAATAGATAGATAGATAGATAGATAGATAGATAGATAGAAAGAGATAACAAAGGCGTGGTAACATCTTAACACAATATATTGCCAATACCAATGTCTTCATAGTGAAAAAGAAATCAAAACATGAATTCACTTACTTTCTCTTTCTCTCTCTCTCTCTCTCTCTCTCTCTCACTCTCACTCACTCACTCTCTCTCTCTCTCTTTCTCTTTCTATCTAGTTAACGGGGCTCAAATAATAACGAGGTGAAAGAAATGTAGGCATTTGCGGTCACACCTCGTGTTATATCGCGTCGCAGTTTTCCTGAATAAACGCGCTACGGAAAATTATGAAATTCTGGGAAATATCGTGCGGGGATGCAATAAAAAAAAAAACAAAAAAAGATAAAAAACACGCGCAACTAATTTTTGACGTATTAATCTTTCTCGAAAGAGAGAAAGAGTGAAAGATAGAGAGAGAGAGAGAGAGAGAGAGAGAGAGAGAGAGAGAGAGAGAGAGAGAGAGAGAGAGAGAGAGAAAAATATGATTAATCTCCACTGCAATCTCTGTACATTACATATTATATTATATTGTTCACGTTTTGTTTTTATCAAAAATGATACAATCTAAAACTAGAAAACCATTAAAACAACTCAATCTTTATGTGTATATATATATATATATATATATATATATATATATATATATACATACATATATACATATTTGTATACAATGTATATGTATACATTACACCCACATATTTCGAGAAAATTACGTAGAAAAAAAAAAAAAGAAAATATGTCATAACGATCTAAACAAGAAGCAATTAATTTCACTTTGGTATCAACATTTCCTAGCTAATAAATTGGACTAATCATGTTACGAGACCTTTTGGTAAAATACAACGACAGGCTATTATCTCCAATGAGCCAACGAAAAAAATTACCCAATTTCTTTTTTCCTTTCTGCCCTTTTTTTTCTTTACTTCATTTCTAACGAATCGTCATTGAAGATTAAGGAAATCTAAGGGAAAGAAAATAAAAAGAAGAAAAAGAAAGAGAGAGAGAGAGAGAGAGAGAGAGAGAAAATTGCTTTACCGCAATATAGCAGGACAGAACGAAAATCTGAATATACCCCAATTATTTTCAAAATTTCGCGAGAAATTATTTGGTGATTCTATCTGTTCTTTTTATTTAATTATTTTTATTTCGATTTTTATTTATTTCCTTCTTTTTTTTTTTTTTCAGATGTATCAAATTATTTCACCATTGTCATAGAATGACATGTTCCGTTCGAATTATTTCAGTCGATTATCTACTAAACGATGAGATCTGTTAAAAAGAAAAAAGAAAAAAAGAAAAAAAATAAGAAATTAAGGGAAAAATTTTACGTTCGTTCCACGAACGACAATGATCGCGATGAATGACGTGCTCTCTCTGTAAGATCTAACGTTCTAACGTTCTAACGTTTATATATCTCTTCCTCCGTTTGCTTTTCTTTTCCTTTTTTCCTTCTCTCTCTCTCTCTTTTTCTTTCTTTTTTTCTTGTATTTCTACCTCTCGCGCGTTTTATTTACGAACGTCTCTTGTAATAAGGAAGTTCGATCGAAAACCGAACGAAGTATTAATTCCGTCACGAAGGACACGGAGGGATAATAGTCATCTCGCAAATAATAAAACGTATATATATATATATATACATACATACATACATACATATACATATATATACATATATATATATATATATATATATATATATATATATATATATATATATATATATAATCTCGACGACGTTTGTAAAACGTATCTTGAAACTTCTCATTGCTATTCTTTCCTCACTAGAAATATCCTTGTCACGATAAGAGAATAATATCTAGCGTATGGTAAAGAAAAGAATGATAGCTCTTATTGAAATCATATTACGTGATCCTTATCGATTATCTTGTAGGTTCAAGGTCGACGCTAAAAAGAGAGAAAAACATATATATCAATATATATATATATATATATATATATATATATATATGTATGTATGTATGTATAATGTATATAATGTATATATAATGTATATAGAGATTGGGAGAAAGAGAGAGAAAGAGAGAGAGAGAGAGAAGGCAATATAGATCGATCACGATCATTATATTCCATCGATCTATCGATGGGTTCGATTTGAATCGAGAGGGTTAAGTCTAAGAGAGTAGTTATACAAAGAAATAACGGAGTTTCTTCTAACTGATCACCATGGATAGATTACTCTCGTCTGGGGACTCATTAAACCAATACTTTAAGTCGATTTTTAAAACTAATGTAAGTGGAATAATAAATCGTAGAGATCAATATAACCTGACACGCTCTCTTGCTCTCTCCCTCTCTCTCTCTCCCTCTCTCTTACTTTTCTTTTCTTTCCTTGTCCTTTCTTTTCTTTTTTTCTATTCTTTATTCTTTCTTTTCCTCGTTCCTTTTTTTCTATTTTCTTTTTTCACTTCGCTGTTCCTTTCTCTCTCTCTCTCTCTCTCTCTCTTTCTCTCTCTTTCTCTCTCTTTGCAACTTGAAGAAAGGAAGAAAGAAATAAAGAAAATGTTTTTAAAAGAAAATTAAATGTCATTAATATTTGTAGATGGTTTTCTCCATATACGAATTAATTTCATCTTACGTGATCGTAATTAATCGTTTCAAGCATATAAACGAACGCGTTAATACGTATAAGTACATACATATTCGCATACATATATGGATATAAACGTGTATATATACATATATATATATATATATATATATATATATATATATATATGCAAATGCAGATATCCGATACGATCTGATCACTTGTTAGAAATCATCCATTGTGACAGATAATTAGATTCTCTCACGTCGTCCGAATGAAATATTAAGCTTGGTATTTCTCTCGACGCTATGATAACGAAGATGAAAAGCGTCGAAGTAAGTAAGTAAGCGAATAAGTAAGTGGATACTTAGCGACGTGGTTCTAATCTTTTTAAAAGCTTCTCTATAAAAAAAAAAAAAAGAAAAAAAAACAAAAAAGGCTTTTGATAAGGAAAGAGAGAGAGAGAGAGAGAGAGAGAGAGAGAGAAGAATTATGTATCGTTCAAGTAAAATATTTGTCCCTCATCATCTCATCTTTCTATGCACTTAACGAGATCGTCCGATGAGAAACGCAAGATTTGATCGAAGAAATGCAAAAAAAGAAAAGAAAAAGAAAAAATGATCGACAAATTTTTTTCCCCTGTACACCCTACCACCCCAACACCACCACCAACCCTGTCCCACTCGTCCCGTACGTTAATGAAACGTCGTTTCCATGAACGACAGTATTTTTTTTTTTTTTTTTTTTTTTTTGAATTATTCGTTGTCAGTCGTACTCGGAAATAAGTTTTTCTTTCTTTCTCCACTTTTTTTTATTTTTATTTATATATATATATATATATATATTTTTTTTTTTATAGTAACGAAATACATACCACTGTATAATCTTTCTTTTCCTTTATAAATCTCCATCCATCTCTGTTCGTTTACGATCGATTGACGCTCATTAATAAGAATTTATTTTCATATTATCAAAAGTTCTTTATCGTTAATAACATTTAATTCCAATCTACGTACGCGTTATCGTTCGAACGAATTAACGGATTAATTGAATATTTATCAATCAACGTCGACATTATCTTTGACGAACGAAATTATAAATCGGATATTTTCGAGATAACAGAGGCGCGGGCGTTTCTTTCTTTCTTTCTTTCTTTCTTTTTTTTTTTTTTTTTAAATCACGTTAAACCATAGAAATTACGCGCTGTAAAATTTTCTTTTTCTTTTTTCGTTTCTTTTTTTTTTTTTTAATTTAAGTAAGAAAAGAAAGACAGAAACATTCTCCCTCTCGTTTATCCCACACCTTCCCTCTTAGCGTAATACACACACACACACACACACACACATACAGATACACAGACACACACACGTGTTTCCGATCGTTCGTCATGCTTTGTCGGTGCGTAGACGAAAATGTTTAATCAAGTTAATGCGTCTGACCGTGCTCGAGTCATTACCACTGTGCCCCGCCCTTCAAAACGTAAGTGAGAACGAGTTGAAGGCATAATCGAAACCATGCGACATATACATACGCATTAATTTATGTCTCTCTACGAGAGAGAGAGAGAGACATACGAAATAGATTCATTTAATGTTTGATATCGGTGTAACGTACACCGAAAGTTTTAAACGTTATGATATATGATGACTGAGAACGTCGTTCCGTGCGTAGGCAGATCAACAAGTTGTTTGAACAAACCTCTCTCTCTCTCTCTCTCTCTCTCTCTCTCTCTCTCTCTCTCTCTCTGTTCTACTTGTACGTAATATTATACGTAAAATAAACAACGATTTCGTTGTCCGATTGCCGAGAAAGAAAATTTCTAAATTATTAGGCCTATAAACCCCCTTTTTACGAATCTTAATAAATTTCTAATCGAATTTGTTTCGCGTATTCTCTCTTTTTCCTCTTCTTTCTTTAAATAATTTAAAAGAAATTAAACGATAAAATATTTTTCTTTTTACTCGATAATAACAAAAATATCAGATGATGTGTGTTGTGTGTGTGTGTGTGTGTGTGTGTGTGCGTGCGTGCGTGCGTGTGCGCCCGCGTAAAATATCGTTGATGTTTATTTAGATAGAAAATATTGAAAAATGTTTCGTGGCAAACAAATTACCTCTCTACGGCGTTATTTGTTTAGGTAGAAGATATCAAAAACGTTTTCGAACGAGAGAGAGAGAGAGAGAGAGAGAGAGAGAGGAAGAAAAAAGATACTACAATGTTATTTATTTAGATATAAGATATCGAACGTTTCCAAATTAAAAAAAAAAAAAAAAAGAAACAAAAATAATAAAAAAAAAAAGAAGAAGAAAATACTACAACTTTATTTCTTGTGATATAAGATATCGAGAGTTTTTAATGAAGGAAAAGAGAAAAAAAGATACTACAACGTCATTTATTTAGATAAAAGATATCGAACTCTTATTTTTATTTTTTTCTCTTTTTTTTTTTGTTTTTTTCAATAAAAAAATACGTACAATAGGATACGATCTATCGAACATTTTTTACGATTCGTAATTAACAATGTCGTTTGTATCGAATCGATAATTAACGATAATTAACGATATTGTAAAATCCGAGTCGGATCGACGTTGGGCTTGTCGACCGGCACTTAAATTTTTTTAATCAGGCAAGAAATACATGAATATAAATTATGGAGTAACGTGTAATATACCAGAGATTCGACAAACAATTTTCTTAGAATTAGCATTCGAAATGTTGATGCGTCGCGTTTACGTCCATGTACACGGTCCAAGTCGACGTCATTTTACGAACTTTTTAATTGAGAAAGATCAATTCTTCATTTACATCTACGTAGAAGTCGAAGGTATTAAATACTTCGTCAAGTCACGTTTCGAATTGAATTATAAAATGGAATGCGAGTCTTTACGACGAGGGATTTAAAGAAGACGAAGAAGACGAAGAAGACGAAGAAGACGAAGAAAGAAACAAAAAGAAAAATGAAAAGAAAAAAAGAAAACGTCGATTGTTAATCGTCAGTCCGACGACGTCGCTCGTTAAATTCATAATTTGTGAGACTATCGATTGCCATTGTACGCGTTCGGTCCTTCAATTCGTATTCTTAAACAACATAACGATATTTTTATTCTATCTCGTCTCTTAATTCGCGATTAAATATCATCTCGAGATTATAAATCGCATCTGTCGATAATATTTCGATCGAAAATATGCGATAACAATTACAAAAAGACGTCGACGATTAAACGATATGATATATTCAATACGTAATATATATACACACACACACACACAAATATATATATATATAAAGGAATGAATGTAAAAATTACTCACCGTTTAAAGAGACGTCGTTGAACGTAAAATACGATACTAGATCGACATTGTATCTACGAAAAGTGATTTCTCTTTCTCTTTCTCTCTTGAAAAAGACAAGCTTATCTCTTCACTCGATCGTTCCTCTTCGTGCAAGCCAGGAATAATCTCTCTCTCACTCTCTCTCTCTCTCTCTGTATATATATATATATCTTTCCGTCTCTTTTTCTCTCTTTCAAAATACAGATCCTTACATTTTCAAATGTGAAAAACTTTTTTGTACGTACTTGACCTCTTCAAATATCATTTATCATACGTACATACATATATAAACAGATATATATATATATATATATATATATATATATATATATATATATGTATGTATGTATGTATGTATGTATGTATGTAGTATGTATCTAAAATATATGTACATACATATATGTACAAGTCGCGGAATTAACAGATCACGCGTCCGTCTCAATGCACGAGGAGTCTCTTACTGAACGAAAGAGTTCGACGAGTCGACCGTTTATAGTACTCGATAAGTATCAAAGTATACTTGCCAGAGATCACTGTAGCGATCACAGGAAAAGAAAATAAAACAAAACAAAAATAACAAGTTTTGTTAAATAAAGATTTCTTATATCTTCTTTTTCATTTCCTTTCTCTTTCTCTCTCTCTCTCTCTCTCTCTGTCTTTCTCTCTACGTACGAGTTTGCATCTTTTTTTATTGGTCCCTGCTCCCGTATATTTTTCCTTATTTTTATTTCGAAATATATAACAAGGATACACGTGAAGTCAACGAACTCGTCGTTAAACGCTCTGGTGGAAGATATTTTCTTTTCTCTCTCTCTCTCTATCTTTTCTTCTTTTTTGAAATTTGTTTTATTACGTTTCCGAAGAAAAAAAGAAATAATAATAATAATAATAATAATAATAATAATACGCGGCTCGAGATTCTCCGACTTTGGGGTCTTTTTCTATCTTTCTTTTCGTTTTTCCTTACTCTTGTATTTCTATTCTTTCGTCTTTCTTTTTATTATATATATATATATATATATATATATATATATATATATATATATAAGAACGTCAAAAAAAGATTTTAGAAATAAATTTTAACATATAAAAATTCTAACATATAATACGTTGTATATATATATATGTATATATATAATATATATATATATATATATATATATATATATATATATATATATATATATATATGTTGATTGTTTACGTTTAACAAGATGTCTCTAAGAGTTCGAAAGTTCCTCGTCGTAACGCGGAAGGTAAATACATACGTCCGTCCTCGTGCGAAGTTTAAACGAGACTGCCTTCCACGGATGGGTATATATGGTATATATCGTTCGATCTTACGCATGTCCGTTCGTTTTCCGACATTGCCCTCTATATATCCCTCTCTTTGCTTCCCTCTCTCTCTCTCTCTCTCTCTCTCTTTTACTCTTCTTTCAAAGGTCTACATTGTACTACATTAAATCTTATCTACCACGTATCTATATCATTTATTTGGTAAATATTATAAATATTGTTAGAGATAGTGCCGAAAAGAAAAAAAATAATATAATTAAGCTGATAAATGTTAATTTTATTTCCTTTCATACTACTCTGTTTTTCTTTATTTTTAATTTTTTTTTTTTTTTTCTTTTTTTTTCATAATCTTTGCACGCATACTCTACTTATCGATTTATCTATCCATATATCTCTTTTTCCTTTTAACCGTTTCTACATCTCTCTCTAAAACCTTCTTACCTTAATACCCTTTGTCGGACCATCTTACGTTTATTCTACTGTGCCCACCGTATCAATATTCTTGTTCGATAGCATTCTTACATATTCAAATAGCGAGAGTGAAATGCATTACACTTGAAATTTATTTCAAAAGATAAATTGGACAAAGAGAGAGAGAGAGAGAGAGAGAGAGAGAGAAAGAAAGTTAATATTCTCCGTTCGTGAGTTATAACAATACACACATCTCGTTCTGTTGTTCATTGTAGCGTAAGCCAATAATCGGTTCATACGCGAAAAGGAAAACGAAATCGAAAAAAAATAAAAGAAAATGAAAAAGAAATGAAAAGAAAAGAAAAGAAATTAAAGAAAGTATATAGAATTTAATAACTCGCCACTTTCGCCGATACTATATATCTATACGTATACATACATACATATATATACATATATATATATATATATATTACAAAATGGAGTTTTCTTTTCAATGTATATGTGTGTGTGTGTGTGTTTCGTTTCTATGTAGCACATGAAAATTATATTAATAGCAATCGATATCTCTCTCTCTCTCTCTCTCTCTCTCTTTCTCCCCTTGAAGAAACGTTCGAGTATCGTAAGATATCGTAATTTGCGCTCGTATTAAATTCTTTATCATTGATTTCCTTAGATAGAAAAGAGAGTAAGAGGGGAAGAGGAGACTTCTCTTTTCGTTTTGATACGGCGTGTTTGTTTGTTTTGCCGCACTGTCTTGTAAATAAACCGGCGACTCATATGGTCACTAAATTTTTGGGATGATTAAATCCTTTAACAGTATATGTATATTTACGTATGTATGTTTTTGTGTATATATATATATATATATATATATATATATATATATATATATTTATTTATAGAATATGTGTATATATGTACATATATATATATATATATGTATGTATGATATATATAGTGTGTATGCCTAACTCTGTGTACGTATTTATACGTTAGGCAACGACTTGTATGTGACAACCATATCTCGTTAGAGTCGATTGTGTAATCTCGAGAGAAATTACACGTAAGACAGATAGATAATTTAAAGAGAGAGAGAGAGAGAGAGAGAGAGAGAGAGAGAGAGGGAGGGAGAGAGTGAGAGAGAGAGAGAGAATTAATCATTGTTAATAGAGAAAAATTGATCG
>OU426855.1:7427972-7442972 GCA_911387685.1 Dolichovespula media | reverse complement strand
AGAGAGAGAGAGAGAGAGAGAGAGAGAGAGAGAGAGAGAGAGAGAGAGAACGAAAGCGATACACTCGTGTCTCATTTATCGGCCACGTGTCCCTTCTTATTTGGATAAAAGGGGAGGGATCTATATAAGCCGTAATGATCGTTTCTCTCGATCATAAAACACGCAACCTACTGTAATCTGCGGCGGTGTCGGTCACGCGATGCAACAGGTCTTTCTGTCGTTGCACGACTCCGGATACTGTAAACAACAAATAGTTGCACTTTTCACTCGGCGATATATCCGAGTCGTTATCTTTGACTAAAAATGATAAATCAAAGTACATAATCTACATATACGTATGTAAAATATATCTAACCAGGATAGAACGTATACGTATACGTTATACGAAGAGAAAATGGATATCGAAAGTTTCCGAAAATAATTTTTAAAATCATTTCTCCCAATTTCGTTTGTACAAGCCTTTTAATTAGGCTTGCAATTTTACATGCTTCGACTAAAGAGATTTTGCGATTTAAAAAGGAAAGAGACGAAAAAGAAAAGAAAAGAAAAGAATTGACCTGAAAAGTCTGGATAAAAGGTGGGGGAGTAATTGATTTTTCAAATCGCTTAAAGAACTTTTCATATCCATCCTGCTGTATGTGCATATAAGTATATATATATATATACTTATATGATATACTTCGTTCCTGTGAATCTACGTATCCGTCGTTTGTTGAAATATAAAAGAAAGGAGAAAGAGAAAAAAAAATAATAAAAATAACGAATACTAAAAAAAAAAAAAGAAAAGAAATATATAGTAAAAATATAATAAATGATAAATAAAAAGAAAAAAAAAATAATAATAATAATAAATGAGAGATAAAAAGTACGGGATTATCGTACAAAAAGAAAAAAATATTTTTTTTCCAAGTCTTTTCACTTTTTTACTTTTCATTATTTCGTTTCTTTGTGAATCTACCGAAAACTACTTTACTATATTACTATCGTACGTCCAAATGTTTTTCCTCTTTTACGTTTAACAGATTTAAGTTATTTCAAAAAACTTTTCAACTTTCGCTCTCTCTCTCTCTCTCTCTTTCTCTTTTGCTCGAAGGATTAATCTGTTTTTTGCGACACTCAAAAGTCAAACAATCATGACAATCTCCAAATCGGAAAAATATAAATTTTATAGGGATTAAATTGAACGTTGACATCATTCGTCGATTTTGACAAATGTCGAGGATTAAAAAAAAAAAAAAAAAAAAAAAAAAAATTATAAATGACAAATGATAAAATTAGCAACACGACGAGAATACTACGTTTCGTAAATTTCTTTCTCTCGGTACGAACTTTTTTTTTTTTTTTTTTTTTATAGAACTTGGACGGATTAAAAACGAATTGAAAATTAATATCATAATCGTGATTCCACGATGACACATTAATTGTCTACTTGCTGATACGAGCGTGTCATGGAAGAAAAAAGGAAAAAGAAAAAAAAAAAAAAAAAAAAGAAAAGAAAAAGGAAAGACAAAAAGATCGTACGTACGTGAAAAAAAAAAAACCAATTGTTGATACCTGCGTGAACCGGTACATATATGTATATATAAAAAAAAAAAAAAGAAAGAAATAAATTAATAAATAAAAAGCCAACGCTGTGAGTAATCCGTAAATACGTAAGTGTTAATAAGAGATAGATAGATAATTTTTTTTTTTTCATCTTATACGCGTAATTATTTTTTATCGTAGAAAGAAATAAATAAGAAGAGAGAGAGAGAGAGAGAGAGAGAGAGAGAATTTAACGAATCGAGTGGAAAGTTCAATATTGTTATCGATGAGTAATTGTCGTCGAATGTAGTTAGTCGTCAGTAATTTTCGCCGATCTTTGAAAAATTATAATTAACGCGTCATCTAATACGTTACTATTTATAATTTACGATTATATCGGAAGGAGACAGAGAGAGAGAGAGAAAAGAGAGAGAGAGAGAGAGAGAGAGAAAAGAGAGAGAAGAAATAAAGAAAGTTCGAGTACGGTTAACGCAAGTAATATCTCGTTGTCCTAAAATAAATTCGGCAAAATAATTTTTACGATTAATTTGTATCTTCGGGTCGATCGATGAAACGTCATCGCCAATATACGATAATTATTGTTCACGCGTGGTCTCGGGCTGTCAGATAAACGTGAGCTCCCTCCTGCCGCGTTTTATATCACTTAAAAAAAAAAAAATAAAAAAAAAGAAAGAAAAAAAAACAAAGTAAAAACGCAAGATCATTTACTTTTTTCTTTCTCTTTCGTATTCTCCGATCTTCATTAATTAATCCGAACCCCTCGAATTTCCATTGAATCGTATTAATTTAATCGTATTAATTTAATTAATTAATTTTAATACGTGCATACGTACGTACGTAAGCGTACAGCTTCGAGTAAATATATCGAACGAAGATGTTTAATATTGATCGTTTTTCGATCGTCGAACGAACGATCTTTCGACTCGTATCGTGTTATAGAAAAAGATCATAGTTCGCACGATATTTTGATCGAACGTGAGAAAAAGAAAGGGGGAGAAAGAGAGAGAGAGAGAGAGAGGGAGGGAGGGAGAGAAGGTAAACAAAAAAATTCAAAAACATTTCTAAACGACGTTTACACGTTTTCACAACATTATATCTTAATAGACCGATCGATCGATCGTTATATATATATATATACATATATACATATATATATATATATATATATATATATATATATATGTATTTTTACGCTGTAATCATCTAAAAACAAACACTGTGTTAACCCGTAGATCTCGATCGACGTTCGAGGAACTAAACTAACGACGACGAAGGAAACAAATAAATGAGGAAAAATATAAAATGATATAAAATGACATGAAAGTGGCTCCCGGATGAATGATCGGATGACAAAGGATGAAAGTAACGATATTAAAAATGAACTTACGAAAATTTGTAGCGCTAGAAGCGACATTACCAATGCCACCTAAGATAACGGAAGGTACAGATTCGTTGGGCTGTTGTCCCAGGGCTTGATCCGCGTTGATCCATATCCATAATGTTACAATAAAGTACAATCGGTCGGTCGTTATCAGTCGCATGATTAAATGAAACAGATCTCAGGTCTTTTGTTTTCCTTTCTTCTTTTTATTTTATTTTTTTTTCTTTTTTTTTTTTTTTTTTTTTAATGTTACTTTGATTATTCGATATCTCAACGGGATACGAATCCCATGAAGATTTATTATTATCGAAAAATGCAGGATACTCTCTTCCTCTTTGCGTTTTTTATTTCTATTATTATTATTATTATTATTATTATTATTATTATTATTATTATTATTATTATTATTGTTGTTATTGTTATTGTTATTACTGTCACGCGACGTAATGAGAAGACGCACTAGAATGAATAATATTTGATTTCCGACGATCCGTTCGCTCGTAAGGAAGAATGTCGACTGAATGGAATGTCTTTGCTCGTAAAGGTCGTCGTATGGAGATGCCGAAGAGTGGAAATGGAAAATAAAAAGGAAGACAGAAAGAAAGGATGGAAACAAAAATAAGAGGAGGAGGAGGAAGAAGAAGAAGAAGAAGAAGAAGAAGAAGAAGAGGAAGAGGGAAAGGAAAAAAAAAAGAGTCCTTCCTTTAGTCGAGATCTATGCGAGTTTTCGATTCTTGTAACGTATTACGATATAGCGAAAATGCGCTCGATGCTCACTCGAAAGTTTCCAATCGGTTACTGCGTTGCCAGAGTCTCTATACTCCTTCTACTGTCTCGTTATTTTGTCCTCTCGCTTGAAATTACGTAGGTATGTATACGATCTCCGATGTGTGCACGTATGTATCTATATATCTGTCTCTATGTATGCATGTATGTATTTACGTATGTTTTTATGTATGTATGTACACTCGACGAAAGCTAAACTAGCTATGAACGGCGGTCAAACCGTACGAGTCTCTCTTATACAAGCGAGTTCGTTTCCAAGTCGAATAGATCGATTCGATCGATTCGATCGATTCGATCGATATGTTACCGATTAAAATCGGTATAAAGATCTATAACGATCAAATTTGATAGTATCCTTTCAAATTGAACGTGTCCTATTTCTTTTCTCTCTTTCTTCCACTTTCTCCCTCTCTCTCTCTCTCTCTCTCTCTACAGAGGATTCGAGCCAAAAATATTCCTAGGTTTTTAGTTCGATGTACCGGGGGAAAAAAAAGAATCGAAAGTTAGCTTAGAAAATTTTGACGAGGAGTAACAATCGACTTTCAAAGGCGTCTTTGTTGAAAATTCAACCTCCCTCGCTCCCCTTTTTTTCTTCTTCCACAAAACGAGCCAAAAATTTTCAGACTTATAGTATAATAATAATAATAATGATAATAATAATAATAATAATAATAATAATAATAATAATAATAATAATAATTCGAAAGGGAAGGAAGAGAAAAAGAGAAGAATCATTTTTTCTTTCGACAAATGCAATCGATTTTTTTATGATCACCAAGCAACTACTTATTCATACGTTGAAAATATCTCTGAAACGAATTTGAATTTTCGATATGATACACGAGCACACGCGCACGCACACATACACACCAACGTGTCAGTAAACAAAATGACATATTCCATTTGAATTTTCTATCAAAAGATTATACCACCTACGCCATATGTCCTAGCCATAAATGAGAGGGAAAAAGTGTGTGTGTGTGTGTTTGAGAGAGAGAAAGAGAGAGAGAGAGAGGGATAGTAAATAAGAGAATCGTTCACCGTTTCAACGGAGGTCCATTGTGTTTTTACACGATTTAATCTCATAGTTACGTAATACCCACCGGCTACGTCCTTTATGTATTTCCGGTAGAAGAAACTCAAAGCTAAATTCAAAAGCTGAAATTTCATGTCAAAGTATTTTTGTCTCACCTCCGCCATCAACCCTCCCTCTTTCCATCTCTCCCTCTCACCCTCACGGTTTGAATATCGATCGACAATTCGGTTTTTCCTACACTTGATAGCTTCTCATTCGATGTTAGACATTATTAAACAAATAAATCGACATTTTATTTCAAGGTCTTAAATAGATTTAAGGAATTATCGGGATAAATATTATTATACAATACCATTTTCTGATACAATTATTCTTTGCAAATTACGATCGATTCGAGTCGCCAAAGCATACGATTCGTAATAAGTTACGACGATAAAAAGGAAAGGACGAAAAAAAAATTAATTTACATTGTGCGAGATAATTTAAACGCTAATATGCAATCGAGGAAGCCTTGAGAGAACTCGTCGATTCATCATGTTACGTTTATGTCTAGGAAAAGAAGGCTATAATATTTTCATACGGTTTTAATAATTGTAGGTAGGACAAACTCCTGTAAATCTTATCCTTTCGCTTAATCGAATATTATCGAGAATAGTCCTGCTAATTCGTCTGTTTATTTATTTTATTTTATTTCATTTCATTTCATTTCTTTCTTTGTTTTTCTAATTTTTAATTTTTTTCCTCATTTCTTTTTCCTTTCCTTTCTTAACTTTTGGTTTCCTTTTTTTTTCTTTTTTGTTTCTCCTCATGAACGACGATCGGACGACTGCGTTGGGAATGGTTTTGGATAATCCCATGGATTTGGCGCGTATGGTGGCCTTTGTGGTATGGGATATGCCGTAATGGCTCCAGCCGCTACTGGCTTAGACGTTGGCGCGGAGTTCACCGTAGAGGCCAAAATCGTTAGAATCGCTAGAACGGCAATAGCGACGAACTTTCTCAGTGAAATCTGAAAAAGAATGTGTTTAACACTTTCGTTAACTCTCACTCCGCGACGAGGGTTATGAACTGGTGCAGTCCGGACGCGCTAGAAATTATTTAACGATTTAATAATAATTATTATTTAACGAATTATTTTTTAACAATAATTCTTTTTTAATAACGGATTATTTTTTAATAATAATCATTTAATCGAATCGTTCGACTGCGTCGAAACATTTTATACGTACGTCTGAATTTAAATAAAGAAAATAAAATAAATAAAATTATAAAAATATGCAATTTATTCGTATTCAAAAGTCGCGCTTGTTATGCGGCCATATTGATTATTTTACGGAAGTCTGATTTACGGGAACAATATGGTTATTAGCGCGATTCATTGTTCGAGTTTTTATAATATCGAGAAATAAAAAAATTATATAAAATGAAACGTTATTATCTGAGGGGAAAAATATTCGACGATTATATTAATAATACGATTCATTGATATTCTTTTAATGAAATGAAAAAGACTCTCTCTCTCTCTCTCTCTCTCTCTCTCTCTCTCGCTCTCTCTCGTTTTTCTTCGTTTTTTTTAAATTTCGAATATTCGTATGTAGGTACAAAGTTTAAGGTTATCTCGGGCAATAGAATTTTCCAATTGCGTCTCGATCGTAAAAGTTCGTATTTTAACCGACAGATAGTGACACTATCAATGAAATCTCCAAGAAATGGCGAATAAGTAAATCATAATGTTCTGTGTGTGTGTGTGTGTGTCCCTCTCTTTGAAATAGAAATGAGGATGAGAAAGAAAAATAAAAACTCATTGGAGAGCGCGTAGGGACGTCGACGTTCGAACGTACATATATATATTTATATATATATTGAAAGACAACATTTTTACTTTCTTCTTATGGAACACGTAAGAGGTATTAAAAACTTTATTACTATCTCAAGCAGTTATACGAATTATGCGTTGTTGGGTGTGTCGATCGATCATCGGCTTTCTCTGTTTATCACGTTTTTCTCTTTTCCGTTTGTTCTCTTTCTCTCTCTCTCTCTCTCTCTCTCGAACATTAAAAAAATAATTTCTCTTATTAACGATATTGTAATGACAAGTGATTGAAAAAAAAAAATATATATATTTATATACACATATATATGAAAAAATAAAACTATAAGAGTGCGTTAATAAAGGAAAAAAATTGATCCGGTTATGTTTTCTCAAGAAAAAAAGAAAATCCTTCATATTGTTGATCGGTGTATATCGTAAATTCACTAATTAAGACAATTAATCATGTCGTTCTACACTACAGAAAAAATACTCATCTAACGCACCACATTTTGTTAATATATATTAATATATATATATATATATATATATATATATATTAATTCAATAATATATGTGTATATATATATATATATATATATATATATATATATATATATATATATAACCCATCTTAAAGAACAATTTTCTTAAAGAACAAGGCGAATCTCGTTCATCAATAATTTGATTGTAAAATATAATAACACACAAACACACACACACACATATCAACAATGAAATTAAAAAGAATATAAAAAAAGAAAAAGAAATTTTTGATTGGTTATTTTTGTTTCGATCTATTCGGAAATGTTCGATACCGTTCGGTTAAACTCGTCGTTACTCGTCATTATTCGTCGTTACTCGTCATTACTCGTCACGATTCGTTGAATCGAAATTCGTTTACCAATTACTTATTGCACGTAAAAAAGAAACGAAAGAAACGCATTACAGACGTCCGTGTGTATATAAAATATACATATATCGGAAATGGATTTATCGATTTTAAAATTCTTCGAAGAGATACGATAGAAGATGCGGCTTGAATAATGTATTTTGTTTTTTTTTTCTTTATACATATTACCATGTTCAGCTTTTGTCTCGGAAGGAAGACTTTTCCTAGTAGTAAGTAGACGTTCCGTAAAATCTCTTCAATTCCTTTTTATTCTCTCCTTTACTCTATTATTTTAACGTGTCACTTCGAACACTCCTGACGTACTATAATAAACTTTCTATGGAATTAACCGACTTTTATACTCACAATCGGTTGACTCTTTTTGGGAGGTGGATAACTATTTAGGTCAATACCCATACATTTGAAAGAAGATATCGCCCGTACGCCGTGAATTGAAAAGAAAAAAAAAAAAAGAAAGAAAGAAAATATATCGAAGTGTTGAAAAATGACACGATTTTATACGCTTGAAAATTTCTTTCATTCGCATATATTCGCCATTTTGTTTTCTGTTTTACTTATTCCTTTTTTTTCATGCTCGTCGCGTTTAGTCGTATTCATTGCAAGTCTCTCTCTCTCTCTCATCGAATTTGAAAAGTAATTATTTTTAAATAAAAAAATTTTTTTTTAAATTATTCTAAAAAGAAAAAAAATATTCCCAAATTCTATGAAACTTACAGGGGAATAAAGAGAAAAGTTAGACAAACATTTTTCTCTCGTTTCATTATTCATTTTTTTTTTTTGAAATTTTGTTTAACGCCTTACCAATATCTTCCTCGGTATACCAACGAGAAAGGAGAGATTATTTTGTTTGTGTACGGCGATCGGTCCAAATAAAATCGTATTTATTTTGATCGTCCTCGAGAACGAACGCTAAATCATGCGTTTGCGTGAATTCTCATTAGCCATGCGCGACGCGCGCTTTTCGATACGTCGATAGAATATGAAATGGTGCTTATGATAGAACCCGTAAGATCTTCTCTTTTCTTTTTCTCTTCGAACAATTTCATTAACTACGCCTTTAGCTTTCGTCTATGTTATTTCGTAGCAACGCGCTCGAAGCTTTGCAAGTGAAATTTTTCGTGCTTCGAAGAAAAAAAAAAAAGAAAATAAATCGATGTCAAACAATAAAAAAAGATTACATTATTAATCTCCAATCGGCAAAATTATTTCTTCAAATCCAACAATTCGCTCAACGCCATTCACACGATATTTCGATTCCATGGAAATTATGTTAATAAAAAAAAAAAAAAAAAAAAAACCGTCGACGAAAAAAAATATAATTTTCTTATTTATCTTGGCTAATACAGAAATTTGGCTAGACGATAAACAAGAAAATATTGAAGATGCCTTGACATACTTGATATGTATGTGACGCACGATGTATACGAATAGATTTCTTGGGCTTACTTTTAATGGTAGATATAAAAAAAAAAAAGAAAAAAAAAAGAATTAGTAAAACTTTCATGAAATCGATGTTGCCAATGGTGTGTTTCGAAAATTCAAAGTCGATTTTTTTTCGAGAGATCATAATTGTTCTTGGAATTGTCACTTCGAATAATAATATTCTTTTTTTGCATCGCGTTTAATATTCGTCGACGACTATGTATGTAAAATTTTTCTCTCTCTTTTTGTGGTATTTACGTTAAACGTTTTTATTCCTTCTTCTGATTCATATACCAATTATGCATTATTGATAATATTTGTCTAAGCACTTTGAAATCGATGATTCACGTTTTACGATATCAACGTTGCATGAAGAATTACTTGTAAAAAAAAAAAAGAAAAAAAAAACTGTTCAGAAATTTTCCATTTATTAAACGTTTCTCAACAATAATTTTCTATCTACATTCTGATATTAATCATCACAGTATTATACCAAACAGTATATACAGTTTAATGATGCGATCAAAAATTTAATGATGCGGTCAATTGTATTGATCAATAAGAATATTTAATTTTATATGGTATACAACATTTTTCTTGTATTCTCTATGAAATAAAAACTTCACACAATGTTCTCTCTCTTTTAATCGTTTATAGATATTTTATTACGTTCCATTTGCATGATCGAGACATAAACGAAATATTCTAAAATGTCTTTTAAAATATAAATATAGTCCACTATGTAATATAGTATCGAAAGTAAAGAATTTATTATTAATTGTATAAATATCTATTTTTATTATTTCATATGTACGTCATCTCTTTACCATTCGTTTTTATTCATTTTATCGTTATTCAAAGATCTGTCATGTTCTAAATCACTTTCAATATTCCTTTCCTCGTCTCTTTCCATCTGTACATTTTCATTTTTAGATGAAAAATGTATTATACTAAAATTAAGAGAAATCATTAACAATGATAAAATTCAACGATGGATAAGGAAATAAAAATAGAAATTATACTTACGATATAAGTAAAAGCACCATTATTTGGGTTGAAAACGTTAACCAATATATAGAACTAGGTGCCGTATTAATTGTCAGATTATAAAGTTGAGAATATAAAATACCACTGAAGAGAGGTACTGCGTTGTCGCAAACAGATAACATGGCGAACACTTTACCTGAAAATCACACGTTTCCAATTGCAATTATTTTATTAAATTCTAATAACAAATAATAATAAAAAAAAAGAAAACAAAAAAAATAATAATACCTCTCTCCTCCATAGGAACAAGTTTGGAAGTCATCGATCTTAATACCGGCGCAACGCTAGGACCCAAGGCTGCAACAGCCGCTCCTAAAAGAAATGGTAAGTATCTAATCCTATATTCGTCAAAATATAATCAACAATTAAGATATCGCATACCAACGTAAAATAATTCCGGTATAGTCGTCAAAGCAAATACAACTCTACCGCTTGCGTGCGCCAGAGCACCAATTGCAATGATTACGGTGTCTCTTAATCCTAATAATTTACTCATGATAGGTACACCAACGAGCATTGCTAAGAAAAAAAAAACGACATACATTGAATTAAGATTCTTTGATAAAACCGATGAATAAATTTTCTATTAATTATCATTCCAACTCGACTGACCTATCACAAAGAGAGCCGATTGAAATGTTTTGAATGTACTGAAGTCGGCGACGCCCCATTTGAACTTGAGCTGCGTGTAAAGATAGCTCATGGGTTTCTCGTCTCTTTGAAAAGTGTACAGGGCCATTGCTAATAGGAAAATCCAAAGATAAGCCCTTCCATGATTTTCTCTTCTTCTTGTTAACGTTCTTATTGTTTCTGCTACGTGCTTCTTATCGAAGAAATCAATAAAAGGATTAACGCCCGTAATTTGTCGTTGTTGAGTGGACGTTCGCCATTCGAGATTTAGGAAGGAGTAGATAATAGCGACGGCGAGTAGAACAGAATTTATGGTGAACATTATACTGTAGGACGAATTTAAGACTTTCGTGAAAAGATACGAGCCAAGGGCCACACCTAGGAAAAATTGGGAGGAGAAAGAAAAAAAAAAAAAAAACAAGAAAAAAACGAAACGAAACGAAACGAAACGAAGATAGATTTTGTTGAAAAAAAAAAAAAAGAAAAAAGAAGTACGATTTCCAATTCGTTCTTACCGGTAGGCATGGTACTGAGATAAATAACATCGAGTATAGTGATCCTTAGGGTTCTCTGTTGAACTTTTGTTATGTCCGATATATACGAAAAACAACTGGCAAATATAGCGACGTCGCCACCAAGTATTCCCATAGGTAAACTCGCCGTATATATAACCATATTCAAATTCCAAGTATTTATCAACGTGTTGATGATCACCATAAAAGAATATATAAACTTTCCTATCAATCCTAAAATCAATGGTAATTTTCTACCGTGTCTGTCGCTCCAATTTCCGAAAAACAATGCCAAAATTATCGGTACCACGTGTCCGGCTATATTGTTCCATTGATGAAATTCCGATACGGTCACCTGGAAAAATTTAACGATCTCCATTTTTGTTAGGACAACAATTTCTTATTCGTCGATTTATTTTAATTAATTACTTGCCTGAACTTCGGCGTTCAAAGTCTCGTTGGCTTTCAAATTTGCGCATGTCTCCTCGGATAGATTATGATCGACTCTGCAAGCTTTGTTAATGAAAAAATCTTGTTCCACCACCGAGGTCACCATGAAGGCCATCATGTAAAGCCACATAGTTGGTTCCACCGAGATGTGCCTCATCCATCCGAAATATTTTTTCAAATATTCGCATCTAGTCGGCATCATCTGCAATGTTTCGCCGTTCGAATTTAACGTGCGCGCGAGTATCTTCATTTTATTATTATTATTATTATATTTTTTTTATAAATCCGCATATATATATATATATATATATATATATATATATATAACAAAATTTTATTTCTAATTGATGCTATAAGATATAATAATTCAGTCAATATATTAAGAAATATAATACAATTAGAGTGAGATAGAGATAGAAAGAAATATCGTTATTATAATAAATCACAAATTAATTATTTTTGTTAAAAAAGAAAAAAACGAATTCTTACCTCAAACTCAATGTTGTCAATGCTCATGCTTCCATAAAATTTCTATGAAAAATTCAGAGGTATACATTTATATATATATATATATATATTAAATTCTGCTGACTCTTTCAAAGAGAGAATATCCAATTACTATCCATCTCTTGTTCGTTTCCCGTCGCATGAAAATGGCCAAGTTGTAGATTTATTCGGTTATTAATGCAAACAGAATATATCGCGCTTATCTCTCCTAACGTCACGTTATGAGGTTGATACTAATTTTTTTTTGTTCAAGTCTTATCAAGACCATTGAGTGTACAATGATCAAAAGATAAAAAAAATATTGGATTGGAATTTTCATTGTGACTTTTTACAAAGAAGAAATCTTAAGACTGCAATATCAGTATGAGAAGACTGCGATATTAATAATCATAAGAAACTCAACGTGGTCAGTTGATACCGTATGTTTCATGTTTGTCCTCTAGCCATCCACTTCATTTATAGACGCCAATGTATATTTGTTAATAGTTACATCATTCTTGTTATATCATCTAGTCAACTATTTGTTCAAGAATTATATTAGAATTATCGTTTCGAAATCTTTTCTTTCTCCTGATTACGCAAAGATGATAATAATAATAATAATTATTATTATTATTTTTATCTTTTAGATCAGATTTAATTAAGTCTACTTTATAAGTCTCTTTCATCGTAATAGAATTTTTTAAAGTTATGGTAATAGAATGGATCTTCTTCGTTGTTCCATCTTGTTAATCTTGTTGGTTTGTTGCAAATTTTTCACAAGATCTATTCGCAGATACAAGCGTTGCTCCTCAATGGAATGTTTGAAGGAAGGAATCAAGTGTATATATATATATATATATATATATATATATGCACGTAAAAAAAATGCGTATCTATTTTCAACAACGTACAGAATTTCTCTTTTACGTATATTTTCCATTCTATATAATCATATACTGTTCGCAAGTACATATCATCTTGTGATGATACATTAAAAAAAAAAAAAAAGCAAGAAAATATGGAGAAACAACAATTGATAAAAGTATTATGTTGAAACAAACGAATTCAATAACGAGATACACTTAATCTGTTCTTGCTTTCGAACCACCGCGTCACAAGTCAAAATAAATTTCCTTTCACTTTGCACTTTTCCATCACACCGATGATACTCATAATACCACTTGAGATTATAAAATTGTAGTAAACATTTCTGCTGCCATATTGGATCACTTAAGCGCCATCTAGGAGTTACGAATGAAAATATCGCGAGCAAAGCAATTTTGACGGGAGAACGCGATTGGACCGTACGATAAATTAATATCTAATGATTTAATCTACAATTATTTCTAGGGGAAAATAAATTGTCTCTCGATTAAACCTATCCTCGATCGTTATAACGAGCGAAATGAAATCCGTGGAAAGAATTATTTCGTCGGTGGATCGTTTAAGATATCATTTAGAATGGAATTTTTTTTTCTTTTTTTTTTTTTACTATCATTAATTAAAACCCGTACGTGAAATTCGTGATCTACAAACACGATGTCAATTCGTTATCGGTAACAAACGTTCGCATGAATATCTCTCTCGATTATCTCGACAATATTTCTTAACGCTATTGATCATCTCCGCTTTCGTAATGATTTAACTTCTTCGGTTAAAATTAATAGCCGATTTGTAATGTTTGTGTAGGGACTTATATAGTTACGTATATACGTGTGTTGTGTGTTTATATATATATATATATATATATATATATATATATATATATATATATATATATATAAATATATATACTTTTATATTGTACATACCTTTTAATACGTAATTCTTTTACGGTTCATTGTCAGTCGAACCGATAAAAATCCATTATTTTTTTTTTTTATTTTTTTTTTATCTTATCACGTTACTTTGCCTTGTTCTTTCCGGTATAAAAATTTCAATGCACTTTCGATTCGTAGTGTCACACGTTGTACCGAACATATATCGAGATCGATAACATTTCTTTTTCATTCAACCGAATTCTCGTTGAATCGTTACGAACGAGTTCATCGAACACGTGTTTCGAACTGTTTAATGGTAACTTTTCTAGTTATCGTTCGACAGTTAAAAAGTACACGAACACGTAGTGACACCTGTTAACGAGTTTACTCATCAATTGGTGCTTCTCGTTATATAAAATATCAATCGATTCGATATTTTTAAACTAAAAAAAAAAAAAAACTTTAATTTAACGTTTGACTCGTCAGTTATTTCGACAAATGGATTTAACGTAAACGTTTTTCAGTTTATATATTTTTGGCGGGCCTTTTCGAATCCTTCGAACACTCCATCGAAACAATAATCCATATTTTACAAGGAATATAGGATTCTTATAATTCGTATTATACGTGACATAACGCTTAATGATGTTCGCAAATATTAAGTTGGTTGTTAAATAACGTCAACAAAATTTGTGTCGTCTTATACGTAAATAAACAATTTTAATATATCTTCTTTTTTTTCTACGACAGTGGTCCGTTTTAATGTTACAATAAAAATATTGTGATAGTGAGTATGTTTAAATTTATTTTCATCAAATTAGACTCCTCGACAACTATCGTGTTTCTACGTTAGAAAATTAAAATTTGCGACATTTTATAAGTAAATAGAGAATTTTTATATATATGTATGTATGTATGTATGTTTTGTTTTACTGTTTATATATCGTGTATTTTTATTATATATATATATATATATATATATATTCATTTTTTTTCCTTTTCTTTTTACCAGACACAACGTTACACTTCTTTTTGGCCAACTTAATATTACAATAAAATCGTTATCGAATGTTATTTAGATTTATTTTATTTTATTTCAATTAATATTGACTCACCGCAAACAATGCCAGCTTATTTAATGTATTCGAATGAATAATAATTTGAAACTTCGCAGTTAAACGTTGTTCTCTCAAGTAAGACGTCCGATAATCAAATAAAT
>OU426855.1:7420472-7422972 GCA_911387685.1 Dolichovespula media | reverse complement strand
ATCGTATCGATCGAATCCTCCCATCGAAAATAACGAAAGGCCATTGGAGGCCGGAGATAATCAATGTTTTATCGGTAATAGACACATTGACAAAGTTAAGGACAAAAATGATGACATTTTGATTGTTATTAAAACTCGTCGAATAATTCAATATTTTTCTGCTTCATTTTATCTTCTACTTCATCTTCATCTTTAACTTCTTCCTCTTCTTCAAAGAAGTACTGCTCCGTTATTGGCCGAGGAGGTTCTTTCGTTAACGTTAACGCCGTTACTGTTGCTGTTGCTATTGCTATTGTTGTTGTTGTTGTTGTTGTTATTGTTATTGGTATTGTTGTTATTGTTGTTGTTAGAATTGGTCCTTGTTAATATCTCCGTACCATTGCTATTCCTCGTTTTCGTGGATTCACGGGGTCCATTCAAAAAATACGTTATCATACTACCCTTCCCCTTAACCTGTATACTTCCACGACACGTAAGTGGATAACCTTTGGCCAATAGAATATCGTGAACCTCGCGGGTGACCTGAATCCTATCCAAAACTCCGGTAGAATCCATTCTCGAGGCCACGTTTACGGCGTTACCCCAAATGTCGTATTGCGGCTTTCTTGCGCCTATCACCCCAGCAACAACCTGTGTACGAAAATATATATATATATATATATATATTTATATGCATGTATGTATGTATGTATGTATATATATATATATATATATATATATATATATATATATATATATATTTCGTATACATATATACACGAACTCACAATAACGATTTTTAATATAACGAATAAATTGAATGAAAAAAAAAAACAAAAAAATCGATACAAAACTAGAATCAATAAAATAAAACTAATAGAATTTTTGTTGGTATAACGGATTCGAAAGATACGATTCCAATTGTTAAGTATACTAGGATAATATGTATATATATTATATATATATATATTTTTTTTTTATTACCGGTCCTATGTTGATCCCCACGCGCATCCTAAAGTTGTTGAAACTATGTTCATTAACGTCAGCCAGCTGTTTGCGTATTCTTAAAGCATAGTCCGCCATCGCGGTCACATGTTTGTAGTCCCTCATGTCGCAGGTGCTTTTCGTCAGGCCTAATTGAAAGGGAAAAACGAGAGAGAGAGAGAGAGAGAGAGAGAGAGAGAGAGAGAGAGAGAGAGAGAGAGAGAGAGAGAGAGAGAGAGAGAGAGAGAGAGAGAGAGAGAGAGAGAAAGAAAGAGAAAGAGAGAAAAAGAAGCCGTTTATAAATAGGTAATACGTAACTAACTCTTACATAGATATCTCGCAAACGTATGTACGTATGTATACAAAACGTACAATGAATGAATAAAGGATAAAGTGATTTATGATTTATCGACTCCCTCTCATTGACGTGTTCAATCGATACATGTATATTATTTTATTCGTCGATCCTTAAATCCCGTTTGCGAAATTATCAAACCCATTGATATTTCTATTCGATTTAAACGTCGCGAGCTTTTAGGATTTAGATAACGTTTCATTTACTTTGTTACGCTTCTTTTTTTTTTGGTTGTCTTATTTTTTTCTCTTTTTAATCTTTCACTTTAAAGTCAGATAAACGCGTGACTGTTATTTTTGTATGTGTGTATATATATATTTTTAATGCATCTTTAATGCATTTTTAATTTTTTATTTTATCGCTTTCTTTCTATTAATATTTTATTTTTCGTTTTAATCGGATTTTTAATCTTTAATTTTTTTCGACGTAAACACGTCAATCTTCTTTCTTTCGAAAATGACAGAGAGAGAGAGAGAGAGGGGGGGGGGCGACAAAATAAAAAAAATGAAATAAATAAATAAATAAATAAATAAATAAGTAAAGAGATATAAGAAGAAAAAAAATAGAGAAAAGAGATGAGGAAAGAAATGAAAAAAAAAAAAAAAAAAAGAAAAAATATTCGGTACGAACCGGATGCTGCCATGTAGGTGGCGCCTGTACTCTTGATTTTCTCGATGTACTTAAATTGCTCCTCAGCGAGTAGCTCGTCGAAGTCGGCGATGATTTCGTTGAGAAGTCGAAGGCACTCGACGCCCTCGTTATTCGCCTCCAACTCCACGTAGAATTCCGAAAAGTTTGGTATGGAGGCGAACATTATGCAAACGAAGTCGCATTGCTCGTGATAGAGCTCCTGCAAAAGAGGAACGAGGGGGGTGAGGGGTGAGTGGGTGGGTGGGTTGAGTGCGCGCGCGCGCGATTTCGATTACGTCGCGACGTACGTTAAAATTATTACACAGTTATCGACTATATACATACACAAATAAGATGTACATAAATAATACATCGTATATACAATGCGAACTTTTCGAAAATTCTATTTTCCGAAATGTTTTTTCGCTTTTGATCTGTCCGTTTCTCCTTATTTTATTTCACGTACGTACGTACGTACGTACGTACGTACACACACACACAAACACACACGTATGTATGTATGTATATATGTATGTATGTATGTATGTATGT
>OU426855.1:7390472-7407972 GCA_911387685.1 Dolichovespula media | reverse complement strand
CTCGACTGTGAATCGACTAGCATAAGGTCTCATTGAAATTTAAAATCTCTCTCTCTCTCTCTCTTTCACACACACACACACGCACGCATAAATAAAGACTATTTACCAATAACTTTTGTTTTTTGAAGAGAGTAATCGAGAAAATCAAATAACTTGTCGCGATTTAGACGAATAAAATTTCGTTGGATGTTTTGTCATCGTTTATCGCGAATGATCCATTGGGAAACCGTACGAGATCAAAGATTTATCATTGATTCGAAATTTATATTTCATCGATCATATATAATATATAAATATATACGTACAGGAGGTTAAATTTACTCGGGATTATTAATGCTTCGTTATACAATTTCCCTACGTAATATACATCTGTCTTTGATGATGGTATATTTTACATCCAACTAATTGTGTGTGGTGTGTGTGTGTGTATATATTTATATCTAATATTAAATGTAATGTATATAATAAATGTGTACATATAATATTTGTATTCAATGACATGTGATATACGTGTACATGCTATGTAATCACTCGAATATCAAGGGGAATATAATTTCTACGAATATCAAATGGAGTGGGCAGACAGTGCAAACGTACGTTCTCAATTCGATACGACAGGGAAAAAAAAATAAAAGAACAATATAATTTAACTTCGAAGCGTGGGGGTACACGGTCGTTTTGTAGTAACGCGTATCAACGAAAATACATACGTTATTAATCCATCCGAATGAACGAACACGTACGTGAAAATGTTTACTTAATCGAAAAATAATATTTTATTTCTCTTACATCGTTCAACGTGTTATCGAACACATTTATCGTATATATATATATATATATATATATATATATATATATATATATATATATACACACATATACACACATACATATATATGATTTGAATCACTGATTTCATTTCGTTGGATATATTATTTATTTTTACTCTATTAATTATTATTATTTTTTTTTTTTCTTTGTTTATATTTCTTTCCATTTTTTTCTTTTTTTATATTTTTATCTTCAACGCAATCTTCAGCACATTTTTTTTTCTCCGATTAATTTTATAACACTTCTAACACTTTGTTCGATTCATGAATCGAATACACACACACAGACACAGACAGTAAAACTACGTAAAAATATACATAATAACGTATATTTTCGCACACCATGCACAGAAATCGTTCTTTTTGGACTTTTACTTTTCTTCGAGATCAAATTTCTTCGATCTTATGTATCTCCCCAAATCTCGCTTGCGGAACATTCTAAGAGCAATCGTCGAACATTTGATATTCCACCAAATATTGCCTTTCCCCGTAAAGCCCATAAAACCCTCGAAAATCTTTCAAATCCCGTCTGCAATCCCGAATGAAAAGCAAGCATATAAAGTCGAGGCCTTTTTTCTTCAGCTTCAACTCGAAGATATTTTCTTTTTCAAAAAACGATCTCTATCCTTGTTCTTCCATCTTTTTATCTTTTTTTTTTTCCTTTTTTCGTTCCTTCCTTCATTCCTTCTTACTTCCTTCCTCAATCCTTTTGCTTTTCATTTATTTCTTTATTTTATTCCCTCTTTTTATTTTTTTTTTTTTTTTCATTTTCTATTCCACCATCTCGAGGAGATTTCGCGTTATAGACACTGATTTGTAAAAAATTCATCAAATCTTAGAGTGGATACGGAATACAGGTTTCTCAGACTTCACAGTTTTAAAGTGAAAACGAAATAGAAACAAAGGGGATGAAATTTTTATAGTTAAATTACATAAGAGAGATATTTTTTTTCTCTCCCTCTCTCTCTCTCTCTCTTTTTTCTTTTTTTTTTCTTTAAAAAAAAGAGGTCGTAAGAATATTCAAACAAAAAGAAAGAGGGGGAAGAGAAAGAGAGAGAGAGAGAGAGAGAGAGATAAATTAAAATTACATTTCGCTCGCTCTTCGTCCTCATTTTTTTTTCTCTTTCTCTTTCTTTTCTCCTTTATTTTTTATTTTTTTTTTCTTGAATACATCTACCAGCAAAGAAAAATCTCATCGACTACGATTTTGTTGATTTCTCATTTCTCTTTTTTATTTTTCCCTTGTGTGTTGTTTTTGTTCTCTTTTACCTTTTTCTTTCTTTCTTTCTTTCTTTCTCTTCTCTTTTCTCGATTTAAGAGGAAAAAAAATGTTCATAGTTTCGGACATTTCTCGTTACTATGGTAAAGAAGCTCTTTAACGTTTTTCAACGTCGAACCGTCGTCTATCACGAAACTATATCGTGACACGACAATCGCATTTCCGATATTCTTTTCTCGTTCATCTTTTTATCTCCCATATCTTTCTCTCTCTCTCTCTCTCTCTCTATATATATATATATATATATATATATATATATATATATATATATATATATATATATATATATGGTGTTCTTACGAATTAAGCCGACGTAAACGATTGGGACAAGTCCGTAGTAGCAGCAAATGATTCTCTCTCTTTCTCTCTCTCTCTCTCTCGATCTTCCCTCCCCAACCCCCTCCCCCTCCCCTTCAAGACAAGATTTTCATTCTTCTTGGCGATCTTTTTTTTCGGATTGTACAAAAAAAAAGGAAAAGAACGGAAAGAACGTACAACCGGGCGCAGGCTCAAGACGATTTTCGACGATTAGAGAAAATTATCTCGATATATTTCCCCCACGAGAAAAACGTACAATCGATTTCCACAAAATCGTCGTAATACATTCCACGAAATGTCATTTACATTCGACAATTACGGGAATCGTCGTAAGGACTCTTTCTTTTTTTTCTTTTTTCTTTTCACCACCGCTTGGCTATAGTACGATCTTATTTTTTTTTCTTTTATTTATTTATTTTTGTATTTTTTTTCTTTTTTTTTTTTTTTACGATAACGTGCATCATTCGAAGGAGAGGATAGATAGAGGTAGGAAAGATGGAAGGATAAACGAAAAACTTAATTATTTCGTAGTTACATAATTCTTTTTCGTTTGTTCTTTTTTTATTTTTTTTTTTGTTATGTCCCTCAATTTTTTCTCGTTACATCACCGCGTGATAACGTCTAACACGAAACTCCGTAGTTCGTGGACGAGCGTGAAGGACGTGGGATGGTTGAGAGGTGGGTGGTGGGTGGTGGGTGGTGGATGATGAGATGGGGGATGGTTGGGTGGAATTTTGTACATATTATAATCGTATACCGATTGCGCGTATCATAGTGAAATGTAACGAGATAAATTTGACGTTAAAATGCTTGAAGGAAACTTTTCTCATCCATAACGGGGTTAACCTCGTAGACGTCACGTACACGTTTCATTTTTCCCTTATCATCGGATATCGTTTATGTCGACATTGTTATATATTATTCGCCGCCCCTCCCCCCTCTCCTCCCTCATACCCCCTGAAAAATTTTGTTTTAAACTTCTTCGCTATGATGTAAGCAACGATAAGTTCGAAAGTGCGTAACGCACGCGTGCTCGTTTCGTATTGGTTGAGTTATCTCGAGCGAGAGGAGGGCGAAAAAAAAGAAGAAGAAAAATTGAAAAAAAGAAATAAAAAAGAAAACGAGAAAAGAAGAAGAAGAAGAAGAAGTAAAAAGGAAGGGAAAAAAAAGTAGAAAGTAAAAAATGAAAAAGAAAACGAGAGAAGAAGAAGAAGAAGAAGAAGATGGCGGAAAAAGGAAGAAAAGGAATAAAATGAAAAAATGAAAAAGAAAACGAGAGAGAAAAAGAAGATGAAGAAGAAGAAGAAGAAGAAGGGAAAAAGGGAGGAAAAGAATAAAATGATAAAGTAAACGAAGAAAAAGAAGAAAAAGGAGGGGGAGGGGAAGGAAATTCGTTACGCGTTAAGTGAGTGCATCGCGTGACGTGCAAAAAAAAAAGGAAAAATAAAAGGAAAGGAAAAGAAAAGAAAAAGAAGAAGAAGGAAAGAAATGGAGAAAAATACACTCGCGAGGAAGGAAGAAGAGAGGGGTGGGAAAGGGTTTGTAAACGAGAAGGAGACGAGGGGAGGGGAAGGAGGCGGGGGTTCCTTTTTATCGTTCCGAACAACGCGATGCATCGTAAGGCAAATATGTCAGAGAATGGGCCGTAGAGATGATTGACGGATGGTGCATTTACACTTTACGATATATTCTCTCGCTTCGTCGAAAAAAGAAAAGGAAAATAAAGGAAAAAAATAAAAAAAAAGAGAAAGAAAGAAAAGAACAGTTCACCCTTTCCGACACGTTCCCTCAAACAAACTTATTTTTCCATTCGAACGGGGAACGCATAAGTCATTATATTCCATGAGCAAATATTAATTACTATAGCAAACGTAATGTAGATATACGTATATGTACGTAGAAGTCCGAGTTATTCCAAATACGATTTTTAAAAGCTCACCGAAGTTTATTATCGTCATTGAGATATTTTTCTCGCGTGGATGGATCTTCATCATTTCCCGAATATTGTCTTTTTTTTTTGGTTTGTTTATTTTTTTTTTTTTTTTTTTTTTTTTTATGACAAGAACGAGAGAAAAAAGAATCAGCAATGGATTAATCCTTACGAGAAGAAGATAATTATAATCTCTCTTGCGGTTGTAGGTATGATCTTGAAAATATTACGATTAATAACGAAACGGCGAGGATGAAATATGGTTTCTTGATGTGTGTGTGTGTGTGTGTGTGTGTAGATGACTTGATATTTGATTCATAATCGATCGGAAAATCACTCGTTCGTCTTAGTATAAATAAGTCGAAAAATACGTGCATTTTGTCATTTCTTCTAATATTTATTTTTATACAAAAATTCAATATATCGCTTGACGAACAGTCGGTGTCTTTTTTCCTTTTTTGTTTTGAATCAATGATTGAAACAATTTCGAGTGGGAAGGTGTGTATATATATATATATATATATATATATATATGTGTGTGTGTGTGTTATATATATGTTCACGATAAACGAGGAAGCGTGGACAATGACGAAGATCCTTATCGAGGAGATACACGTTCGCGATTTCTGATTAAGTACACAATGCCTCGTGCAATTACGAGAAGTCGCCCCTCCCACGACGATGACGATGAACGTGCGTTTGTATATTTTTTAGAAGGAGAGAGAAAAAAAGAAAGAAAAACTACGGAGCAAAACGTAATCGTTTCATTTGTTTAATTCGTCGTCAAATATTATTATTCATCGTCGTCGTTTCAATCGTGGAAAATTAATTCGATTTATTGTCCCCGTCGTAACTACGGCGCGATTAAATCGAAGAGCGAGAAAGAAATACAAAAAAGAAACAAAAGGAATATAAAAAAAGAAGAATGTCCGATCGAAAGATTCGACGTTAAAAGATTTTCGATCACGTCGTTGCGACGTAATAAAAAGTAAAGAAAGGAAGGGAAAAAAAAAAGAATTTGTTATTAATTACAGCGATCGCGAATGGATTAATTCGAATCATTCGTATGTCATTTCATCGAACAATTTTCAATCGACTTCGTATTTCACCGTTAACATTCTCGTTGCGTGGTTTAGTATGGTATCGACAGTTTTTGATCGTGCCTTTACAGAAACTATTGAACAATCCATACGCTTCAAAACTCCCTTGTAGTTATTATTATGTCGAAAGAATACAAAGTATTGCAATCGACGATCATTTCCCAAGTTAATGTTTTATCGTACTTGTTTGTTCATCGTTTCGTGATCATTTTTTGAAAGAAAAAAAGGAACAAGAAAAAATAAGATCGACGAGAATCGACGTTTCTATCATCTTAAAAGACGAAAAGAAGTTCGACGAAGGGACTTTTTTTTTCTTTCGCACGATTTATATCTCGTATCTACACATCTCTTACACAACACACACACACACACCAACACGCGCGCGCGCACATAAAATAATCCTTTTTCCTTTCTATTTTCGGTCTTATTATTGTTGTCGTAATTACATTAATTCGATCGTATATCGGTAATTATATACACACACCGATAATACTTATATACACTTTATTTTAGTACATATAAATCGTTATATATATGCGTATATGAAATGTATCACGTTATAGGTTATATAACAAAGAAGCACTAAACAAAAGTAACGTTTTCGTACGTTTGTTAAATGATCGTCGGTGTCGATCGTCGTTACTCGACAGATCTCGATATTCTTCGGGACCGATCGTCATCGTTCGGCGTCGACGCGAACGTGTATGCCGGCTCGAACCAGTCGACGCCATGTTTGTTCGCGAGTCCTGCTACCGACCTGACACGGTTAACTACGTTCTCGTTTTAATTACCAATAATTAATTAATTAATTAATTTCATGGTACATTTTCTACCTAGTATATAACCATCGATCGCCGATATTTCGATCTATGGGATGGTGTGCATCATCGGCGGCTACGTTCGAGCATCGTTAATGGGAGTTATTTGGGAAAATAAAATTTGTGGCCTTGACGTCACGTTTCAATTTCACGACGTAGATAGATAGTTTTATATATTATGTATGTATGCATATATATATATATATATTTATATATATATATAAATATAAGATCAATATCACGACTTTCTTCGTAAAAAATCGATAATTATTTGTTCTTCTTCGATGACGTAGAACACGTATATTTTCGTTATTTATTTATAAGTATATCCCATAACTTTTGGGAATACGTATCATGGCGTCAAGATATATAGAACAAGGATAGTGTAATATCGTATATATGACGTCGTAGAGTGAACGTAAGAATTTACGTGTAAGTAAAACGCAATATAATATCGTTGAAGTTTTACGTTATATATGTAGGCCTCGTGTAGACAGCGAGTAGATAAGAAATAAGAAATAATAAGGAAAAGCTCTGTTGCCGAGATATTTTTGTTTTGTTTTTTTCCTTTGTGAACATAGAATTTCGTCGACACGCGAGATTGTACGACCCAAAGTAAACACCACATAAATTAATCGTTAAGTTAGGAATAATAATAATAATAATAATAATAAGGATAATAATAATAGTAATAATAATAATTTTCGTATGTAACTATTTGTGTGCACGTGCGAGTTATATGCGCGTGATTCATATTTCATACATATTATTTATCGAAGACCTTTTATTTTTTTTATTTTTTTATTTAACGTGGTATACCAGTTAATATGTTTTATATATTATTATATAATAATACGTATTTAGATAGGTAACATATATATATATATATATATACTTTATGCAGTGGATCTTCTTATACAATAATAACCACCACACCTCAGGTAATACCTGAATAAAATTTAGATATTTTTTAAACGTAGCATTTAATATATTGATCGTGAACAACGAGAAAGTATTGTCGGACTAATTGGCTACATACTCCATTGGAATTTTAAATTTTCAATTGAACTATAGCGCATTGCTATTTATAAAAACGAGCTTGTTTTTGTCCATCCATATTTATATATATATATATATATATATATATATATATATATATATATATATGTATATATATCATATAATATAATATATATAAAAGATAGGAAATGTCAAGATTAATATCCTTTGACGTGCAATGGCGAATTATTAAAATAATTGTATTAAATTCAATCACAGCATATATACATATATACATACATACATACATACATACATACATAAATATATTCGAACGTTTGCAATTCGTTCGATAGCTTTGCAAATCATTACCTTTATTTTTATTTCTGACGTATTGAAGAAGTGGGATGGCAGAGCCGAGACTTAACGTTATTCAATTTTCACATTTTCAACGATTGGATTAACAAGAAAAAGAAAAAGAATAAGAAGAAGGTGTTCGATCGTGCATATAATCGAAGGTTCGTCGTAATTTCGTTGGAAAAAGGGGAACACCCGTGTTAATATCAAGGTTTGTCTTCCAAAAAGTTACTAATCTTATTAGTTTTACAATCTCTAAGGAAAAAGAATTAGAAAATAAATGGGGGAAAAAAAAATAGATGAATAAATAAAACAATTATTAGCCCGTTAACTCAAGCGTAGTGATCGATTAGGTAATACTACGATCCGAGAAAATCTCCCCCCCCCCCAAAAAAAAAAGGAAAAGAAAAAAATCATCCCTATTTTATTACCATGGTCGCGTACGATAGGATCGTCGGTTATTTAATTATATTAATTATATAATTAATATTCGATATAACTGGTGTGAAATGGATTGAAGCCTCGAAGGAATGGTGTGTGTGTGTGTGTGTGTGTATGTGTGTTTTTTCTCTCTCTGTGGCCGGCGTGTCTTTAGAAAAAGACTCGGCGACATTAAGATTAATCAGGGTTATAAACCTTCGTTAAGATATAAGTATAATAATAAGATTCAGTCAGTTTTCGTATCATCGAAGATACGAAATTCTATCTCCTCGTTGTAAACCATCTCTCTCTCTCTCTCTCTCTCTCTCTCTCTCTCTCTCTCTCTCTCTCTCCATTAATTATAGTAATTTTGATTTTACCCTACATCCTTCCTTCCTTCCTTCCTTCCTTCCTTTTTCTTTTCTTCCTTCTTTCCAGCAAGTTAAGAGGATTTCTCTGTCGTATTTTAAACTAATCCTTATATATTCTAAATCTCTTTTTCTTCCTCTCTCTCTCTCTCTCTCTCTCTCTCTTTTTCTTTCTCTCTTTCTCTCTATCGTTATTTTTTCTCTTTTCATTTATTATTCTTCGAGATCCGTTCTTCGACTTGATACTACGATAACGTAATCGATCGTTTATTTTTATCTCAATTCATTCATATCATTCGTCCATTCATTCATTCATTCATCCATCCATCCATCCATCCATTCATTCATTCATCCGTTCATTTATTTGTTTGATAGATTTATATAATAATCGTAATAATAATAATTTAATTAAAAAGTTTAATTAATCTGTACGATTCCAATTGATTCCGATTGATTTATTTGTTATTTTAAAATCGAACGAAATTGATTTATAACATCATTCCGGCCGAGTATATTACTCATTGAGAAGGTTCGTCAATATTTTTGCTTATCGCCATATCGACGTTTATTATTATTATTATTATTATTATTATTATTATTATTATTATTATTATTATTATTATTATTATTATTATTATTGTAATTATTTTTTTTTATCGTACGATCAGTTTATACCTCATTTATTATCATAATAATACTCGATACAATATATGTATATATAATGATAATTTTATTGAAACGTGTTTTAATCGGTTTCTTTTACGTTACTCGTTCTCGCGAATTTATTCGTCGATTTGTTTATTTTTATTTATTAACTTTCTTCCTTTTTATTTAAGTTTCGATCGAACGAAATTAGATTGAAAACGTAAATGTGTATTCTCTTCGAGATATATTCGTCAGTAATTTTTTTCTTTTTTTTTTTTTTTACTTACGTCAAAATAGACGTCATTCTTTTACGTCGAAATCAATACGCATGATTTAATTCATCGATCCAATTTATATGGCAGAACGTTTTAGCGACAAGAGTAAGTTTAATTATTATCTCAACGATTCTCATTAACGATTTACTTTATTATTTCTTTCCAAGTAGTGTATATATATATATATAATTATATATTTTTTTTTATTGAATTTTTTATAAACGGATTATTAAAACGTGCAATAAAAAGAAGGGAACATGCCGTAGAAACTTAAAGTTAAACGAATCCTATTGCGTAGTCGATCAGTAATTAAAAATTATAGATTAATAGATTGATAAATAATTCTAATTAATTAATTTATCGTTAATCGTTCAATTATCAAATTATATTATATATATATATATATATATATATATATATATATGTATATATATGTATATAATGGAACGTATAAATTATTAAATTACTTTATTTTTCGATGTATTTTTTTTTCTCTTCCGCTTTCTTTTTCTTTCTTTCCTTTTCTTTCTCTCTTTTTTTTCTTTTTTCTTTAAACGTCACATACCTGTTGCTGATTTTCACGTTGCGTAGTCAAACGTGCCTCGACGCATTGTCTGGTTTCAAGGAAGGCCTGCCGTTGTGCCAGTTCTCTAGGATGATGCGTCAGCGCTCCGGCAACGTTAGTACCACCGACCACGACTATCGAGCTTAGAAGCTGCAACCAAAGCATATATTTTGCTACGTTAATCGATAATAACCCTCAAACGTTTAGAATTAGATTCCTAACGTACGAATACCGATTAGACCGACGAAATCATTCGAAGAGAACATTATCGTTCCTACGGGGACGAATAATTTTAATCGATCGATTCGTACGTACGCGAGTAAGTTAGTTACGATCGGATATCTTGCGGTGTGTCCTTGTTTAAATTTTATATATAATTTTTATTTTTATTTTTAATATTTTTTTTTTATAATTTAAAAAAATTTTTTTCTTTTTTATTTTAGAAACTGGGCCACATCCACGTTTTATAAGACGCAAATTCGTACGTGGTCGTTCGTAAATAAATGATACTTTGTATCGTATTTAATAAATAAATAAAAAAAAGAAAGAAAGAAAGAAAGACAAAAATTTGAGCAAGAAAAAAGAAACGAAACGATTAGAAGAAAATGCATATATATATATATATATATATATATATATATATATTTGTATTTTTTATCTTGTAAACATTTTCACGACTTTTAATACTTGTCTCTCGAAACTTAAATTCGTAGGATCTGAATGATTTTTCGACCGTTTCCAAATGAAATAAAAAGGAGGAGAGGGAGAAGGAGAAGGAGAAGGAGAAGGAAGGAAATATAAAAAAATACGATAGCCTGTTAGTTTTCCCTTAAGAAACTTTTTCGAAATCCTTTAAAAAAAAAGAAAAAAAATAACGAACGCGTTTCCCGAATGACTTCCCGTAAAATAAATCCACTTTAATAAATTTCCAGTTATTTCATTTTATTAGCCAACGTAGGACGTAAACCTCGCATTAAACTTTCCAACGAAGATATTTTCAATCTCGAGTTAACTATATTTAGAATTATTTTTCCTCTCTCTCGCTCTCGTTCTCTCTCTCTCTCTCTCGTTCTCATAGTAGGAGTCAGTAGCACTAGTAATAGTAATAGTAATAGTAATAGTAATAGTAGTAATATCGATGAATAGCTTTATGAAAAATGAGCGCGAAACCCGACAGTGGATTAGTGCTGCTGTGCTTCTTTTTAAGGCGAAGGATCGGCAGCGAACAAGGCGATTACTTATATATATATATATATATATATATATATATATATATATATATATATATATATATATATATATATATATATATATATATATATATATATATATATATATATATATATATATATATATAGAGAGAGAGAGAGAGAGAGAGAGAGAGAGAGAGAGAGAGAGAGAGAAAGAAGAGAGCTTTAATACCGGATCAGTGTCCTGTGAGCCACTGGATTCTGGAACGTGCGTTAGGATGGGAAAGTTTAATGTAGGATTAGTAAAGTGACGAAGGTAGAAAGGAAGAAGGTGGAGATCGAGAAAAAGAAACTTTGAGGAAGTAGAAAAATGAAAGGAAAGAAAGAGAAAAGGAGAGAGAGAGAGAGGTATCCTAGAGGTAGACTGTGTGTGTGTGTGTGTGAGTTTCTGTACTTCAATATCTCGAGAAAACAATAGGCAAGTAGATTAAAGGAATTTAGATTACGAGAAAAGGGTTGAAAACTTTTTTCGTTCTTTTCTCTTTTTTCTTTTTTTTTTTCTTTCTATTACGAACGTCCTGGCTCGCGTCAGCTCTCATACGTACGTACACTTTACGATTTAATTTGACACTAGTAGCAGAGAAACTCGGAGAATTACCGCTAGATACAAATTGGATTGCTACGTCTCTCTCTATCTATCTATATATCTATCTATCTATCTCCATCTCTATCTCTCTCTCTCTCTCTCTCTCTCTCTCTTTCTCTCTCCCTCTTATCTCTCTTTACTCTCTTTAGAGAAATTAAAGAAAAATACTTTGGGTGCGGTAGCTTTTACTATGATTACTTATGCGTTTATCTAAGTTTTTCCTTGCGAGGACGTCCCAATCGAAATACTTTTTTACCATTGGAATGGGTTTTATAAAGATTTTGTTTTCTTCTCTTCTTTTTGTTATGTATAATCAAGACTTATTTTTAATTTATACAAAATAAGAAATCGAAAGTGTTAACGTTAAATTTCGATATTGAAATATATATATATATATATATATAATTTTTTTTTTATTTTTACTTGGATACATTTTGATTATATATCTTTACATAGAAATGGATGTAGAAATTTAATATTTTGAAATGTTTTAGAGAAAAAAAGAGAGAGAGAGAGAGAGAGAGAGAGAGAGAAAGTTGATGCATTTTTATTTAGTCGAGATAAATTATTTTATTTTTATATGGAACAAAACATTCGAAATGTAATATTTTGAAATTTCCTTTGAAGGCATTTTTTATCAATTAGATAAATCGTTCATTAATGTATAGAACGGATAAACGTGATTTAATATTTCTACATATATTTTGAATGCATTTTTATTTGATTTAAATCAATTTACATACATACATACATACATACATACATACATATACATCTATATATATTTATATATATATATATATATATATATATATGTGTGTGTGTGTGTATATAAGACAGATTATTTATATATTTTATGTCATATGTTTAAAAATGTATATCTTACACGCGACTTTAGAGAATAAATAAATCTTCGCGATTATTTTCCATTCTGTTTCGATAGATATTATCTATCGCGTTATATTTTCTTATATCATTTAGACAATTTGTAATATTTATAAATATAAATATTCGTTTACCCGTTGTGTACGTACGTATGTACCTATTACGTACACGTACGTACGAAATATTTTCGTGATTCCAGATAGAAACCACGTCACCAATGTCGCGTTCTATTGTCCCAAACTACGAGTTTGTTGATTAAGCTGATACGAATTCTGGACGTGGATTCGTGGCATAGGTCAGATTCACGACGCCATTCGCATAGTAATCGCCTAGGGGTAATCATAACTATCGAAGAGAGAATAGAGTCGTCCATCGCAATTCGTGACAAGATAGAGAGAGATAGAGAGAGAGAGAGAGAGAGAGAGAAAGAGAGAAAGAAATATGAAAAGGAGGAGGAGGAAAAGGAGAGTTCGAAGAAACGAAAGAAGTTTAGAAAAATTTCATTGGAATTTTTTGGCGATAATTCGAGACGACAAATCGACGATTTTACATTATCTTCAAACGATATGTTTACATTACTCGTATGTTATATAACGAGGAGATATGTATACATACCTGCATACATACGTTTAGTATGTCTAATTTTAATCTTTTAATGTCTAAAACTTGATCGACGAGAATTTCCTTTCGAGAGATTTTTTTTTCTTGGTCTTTATATTTATATATGTGTGCTTATGTACATGTATATGTATATGTATATGTGTTGTATAAAAGCATCGTGTATCGATCGAGCGAAGGATAAAATATGAGCGTACGGGTAGTTTGAATATTTTCATGGAAAAAATTGTTCATAATTTTTGGTTCGGTTTTTTTTCTTTCCTTTTGGCTTTTTAAAAAAAAAAAAAAAAAAAAAAAATCCTTCTCTCGTCTCTCTATTTTTATTTGATTCTCACTCACAAAGCGAATTCAATGCATAATTCGAGTAATTTGATCGACGAATTTTCCCTTCGAATTATTTTTTTAATATATACGCAAGTATCGATCGGGGATGAATATCGAATGAGATTCATGAGAAAAATTGTTCATCGATTTTTTCGTCTGACTCTAATTTTTTTTTTCTGTTTTAATTACTTCTCTCTTTTTTCATTTTTTCTTCTTTTTTTATTTTTTTTTTTAATTCTCACTCGTAAAACGAATCGGTCAATATTTTTTCAGTAATAATCCGTCGCGGAAAAGACGAAGGCGTTAAGGTGATGAGATTCGATAATTCAAAAGCTTTTTTCTTTTTTCTTTTTTTTTTTTTTGAGTACTTTTTTGTAAAATTCGTGACATCGAAATATACCAACGCGATTTTCGTTGCAACCACCTGTAGGATCGTCAAATTATCATGACTATGTACGCGATCGTCGAAACATCCTTCTCGTATTCTCGCATTGAAAAAATATTTCACTTCATTTTTTTAGAGAGAGAAAGAGGGTGGATAAAGGGAGAGCGACCTTCGACGCGCAAAAAAAGAAAAGAGCAGACCAGAAAAAAAAATGCATCGACAAATCAAATCGATCAAAGCCAATTTGTTTTCTTTTTATAAATTTTTTTTTACATACCCTTATTCGAGCTTATATCATCGCAAATGACTATTTTGTATTATTAATGCTTATTCATTTATTTTTTTTCTTTTCTTTTTCTTTGTTCCTAAGTTCTGTCAGCAATTTTTGTTCTCTCTCTCTCTCTCTCTCTCTCTCTCTCTCTCTCTCTCTCTCTCTCTTCTTTGGTTTTTTAATTTCAACACGACCTTGATATTAATTGAAAATAATCGTCATTTTTTTTCTCCGTCTTTTTTCTTTTTAATCTTTTTTTTTCCTTCTAAAACTCTTTCCCGCGCGTACCAAGGAAATTTTTAAAAAGGATGTGTGTGCGTGTGTATACGTCGTCGATAAATTGATGGTATCTACATTTTCTATTTCAATTAAAAAAAAAAAAAAAAAAAAAAAAAAAAAAAAAAAAAAAAAAAAAAAAAAAAACAAGAAAGGGGGTCGGTAGAAAAAAAAAGTTTAAGAAAAAAAACTATCGACCGAAATCTAAATGTTATTATAACGTCGACTTCAAACGATTTCTTATATATGTATGACGTTTTGAAACTATTCGCATCTTCGATTCCACTTTGATGTTTAACCACGAAAAGCTCGTCGTCGGCGCACACGTCTCTCTATTCGCAGCACGATACTAATCACTTCTGTCTCTCTATCTTTCTACGTGACACTATATACATATATAATACCTTGGCACACAACGCGCGCACGCGCGCGTGTGGTGTATGTGTGTGTACACTCCCATATCATTATGCACCAATCATATTTCATATTCTCGCTAGAATCAAATACACGTTACTGATTCCAAGAGACAGAAGCCATCTCTATACGCATCTATGTACGTACATATGTATGGTATGCATATATATGTGTTTCTAATCCTAAGTATATATATATATATATATATATATATATATATATATATCAAAAAAATTGTCTTTTGATAACGTACGTAATAATAGAAATCGTTCTATCGGAAAAATTTCACGTTCTTTTTTTTCACGAGGTTAGGTTAAACGCTTCTTTTCCAATCCATACCTTTTTCCTTTCTTTTTTACGATATTTAGCGTCGATTAAGGGTAGTAGAGTGAAAATGATACATAGAGAAAGAAAGAAAAGAAAAGAAGAAAGAAAGAGAGAGAGAGAGAGAGACAGAGAGAGAAAATAAAACGAAGGAAGGAAGATTAAAATATAGCAGATCCATTATCGTTTCTCTTATTCGTTTTACTTCTTTTTTATCTCGGGGAAAAAAAACAATTGTGATAACCTCCGGACCCCTCTGCCCCCACCACCCCTCCACTCAACCCCCTACTGTATCATCCCCTCGTTGCATCTTATATATATATATATATATATGTATATATATATATATACACATACAAATGTATATGTATGTGTGGAGTATCGACTAAATCGACGAATAATTGTCGATTCGTGTATACGAAACTACTCTGGCAGGTTCGTTAAGTGAAAACCGACGTGGAAATAAATTACTCTGGTTCTCTTGCGAAAAGGAAAATACAGAGAGAGAGAGAGAGAGAGAGAGAGAGAGAGAGAGAGAGAGAGAGAAATAGGGAGACCATTATTTTGTAAACGTCAAGGGGGCGCGCGCGCGCGCGCGCGTCAGGTCTATTAAAATAATTGTTTATATTAATACTTCTCGATTTCATTAAAGGTTTTCTCTCTCATTTTAAAGCTTCCGTAAGATAAAGTTTAAGTATTACGGTTCGATTTGATGATAAACTTGTTTGCTTAATATAAGCTGTGCGACCTGACAAAATGTTTACGCGTCGTTTTGTATGAAAAAAAAAAAAAGAAAAAAAAATCGATTTACTCTTTTTCGACATTTTTTTCTGTTTTTGTATATATATATGTATATATATATATGTGTGTATACATTTGTTTGTTTGTTTTTCTAAGAGTAAAACTACAAATTTGTAAGTTTCTTTAATAACTCGACGTCAGTAACTGTAATCCGTCCAATCAAGATCCTGTACAATTTATCCAATTTAATTCGCACGTGTTCGTTCGAAATACGTTTAATTCATGCAGTACTTTAAATATATATATATATATATATATATATATATATATATATATATATATATATATATATACACACACAAAAATACGTGTGTGTGTGTGTGTGTGTATTTATTTATACCCGTGATCATCAAATACATTTAAAAACTCGACGGAATTTACTCTCTCCCTCTCCTCTCTTTCATTCTCTCTCTCTCTCTCTCTCTCCCTCTCTCTCTCTCACTCTCTCTCTCACTTTCTTTCTCTTTTTTTTTCCTTGTGAGTGAACGAAAAGGGTGAGTCGACCAAGAGGCCATTGTTTTAAGCATTGTTCCGTGTAGAGTGTACGAGTCGAAATGGGTGGTGATGGAGACGGGGGGGGCGGGGATTGAGAGGGGGTGGACGGGGGACAGGGTGAGCGGGGTGACGATCAGGGTGGGAGAAAATGGTGGAAGACGTCGTAATGGCTCGTTGTGGCGTTTTCGTGTCGTTAAATCGTCGAAGCGTGCGGTATCGTTGAGTGGGCCTCGCATTGACGCCAAGAAGAAGAAGAAGAAGAAGAAGAAGAAGAGGTTTTACTAAGAAAAGACCAGAAGACTACCTCTGTGGCCCTCCCACCCTCCTCCTCCTCTTCCTCCTCCTCCTCCTCCTCCTCCTCCTCCTCCTCCTCCTCGTCCACCTGACTTCCAACGCGTCCAAGAAAGTATCGATTTGCCCTTTTTTTCTCTACCACCCCCCTCCCTCCCTATTTCTTTTTTTGCTCTTTTCCTCCCCCCCCCTCTCTCTCTCTCTCTCTCTCTCTCGTCTTATTTTTGATCTCTTCTATTTTTTTTTCTTTTTGCTTTCCTCTTCTCTTTCCCGTTAATTATCGTCGAAGTTTATGTGACAACGTTTCACCAACACAACCATATTCTCATTCCAAATGATTTAATTTTCTTAGTGTGTTAATTTAACAGAGACGCGTTAATTGGCTGAGAGTTTTTATAAGCCCGTGTTATTTATTAAGGGTGTTGGGAGATCGAACGAATACGAACTCTATTCATTTATTTTCTGTACCTTTACGAAAATATTCTTTTCGTTGTCTTCTCTTATTTCTTTTCTTTTTTTTTCTTTTTTCTACTCGTTTCCGGTTTCTCTTTCTTTTCTTTTTTTTTTTTCTACTTCTTCTTCCTCGTAGATGCACGCGAAATGTTTTATATTTTATGTCGTGATATTGGGACGATCGATTATCGCTTAAGTATCGAATTAAAGCGGACGTTTTAAT
>OU426855.1:7377972-7385472 GCA_911387685.1 Dolichovespula media | reverse complement strand
GTTGAGTTTACTATGTTAGGAATTTCAGTTGGAATTCTATATCGTCGCGTTCTCCTTCTATTTATCGAGATTCCCTTCTTGATTCCACCATAGGATTTCGTTAACGTTAGAATCTGTGCGTAATCGTGTCCTATGTACGTACATCCGTGATATTGTGGATTTGTTTTGTCGGTCTTTTAATTCATATATTTAATATATATATTTATATATATATATTTATATATATATATAAGTTTAGTTTAGTTTTAGTTTCAGTGTAGTTTTAATTTTTATATTTAGATTATATATATATATATATATATATATATATATATATATATATATATATATATTTAGTTCGTTCAATAAAAATTTCGAAAATATCATTTGAAATTGCTACTGCGTGTGTCTGTGTGTCTATCTATCTATCTATTTATCTATATATATATATATATATATATATATATATATATATATATATATATATTTATATATTTATATTTATATATTTATATATATTTATATTATATATATTTATATTATATATATTTATATATATTGTATATATATTTTATCCTTCGATATTATACACTACGAATATTCTATTTCAATATAATATCATTCCTGTCTCTTACTTCTTATTTCTTCAACAAGATATAAACATTGTCTCGAATGAAATGAGCATGATTAAATTACAAGTGGAAAATACGAGAAATGAAGTAACAAGGATTTATCGTTTAATTAAAATTAAAATCACCCATGCACATTTAGCTAGCTAGCTAGCTAGCTGGCTGGATGGCTGGTCCCTTCCTCAGCCCTTTGTAATTTAATTCGTGACTACGTCTCTTCATCGACGTGATGTACGTAAAGCGTTCGAAATTATTATTTAAAGCTTGCGTTCACATCAATATCCCTCTATACGCGAGAACGAAGAAATTTATTGCTTTTTCTTCTCCCCCCCCCCGCCCCACTATCCCTCCCCCTCCCCCTCCCCAATCCCGCCGCTCCCAGATATTTTACCAACGGTTTAGGGATGATTTATCGTTCCCGGATTTTACCCAAAAGTTCCCCTTTGGGATTTTGTTGTTCCGCGATCTCAAAAAAAAAAAAAAAAAAAAGAAAAGAGAATGAAATTAAAAATAAAAAAAAATAAAGAAGACATCAGCCTAAGAAAGTTTAGAGAAGAGAAGCGATCGGATTTTGAAGATCATCTATGCGGTTGAACGTTCGGCCCACCCTCACCCATCTTGTTGACTTTCATCCCATCCCACTTGGTGACTTTTATCCCACCCTTTTGGTGACTTTTATTCCATCCTTCGGACTACGATCTTCCTGACAAATTTTAATCCTAAAAGGGAATTTTATCTCTAAATTGGAATATTACAGTCCCATCCCTAAGGACTTTTCACAATCCAATTCGTTTATTACTTCATAACGATTTTTTTTTTTTTTGATAATAAAAAGTGTACGCGATCGAAGATAATTAGAATGTTACCGATACCGATGACAAATACTATATTAGGCGCCATCGTGCCTCACATATGATTTGTTTTTTATTGCTTCTCTTCGATCGATTACAGTTATCGATAAGAAATATGTACGCCATACAATTTCTATGTTCGAATGTAAACGCCAAGCCTCATTCGATTGGTTTAAAAATTACGTGAATGATATTAAATATTTAAGAAACCAATTATTCGTCGTTTTTGGTTTAACACTTTTGTGTAATGTATAGAGAAAAATCGCTGAGAGGACTCAAATGATTAAGGAAGGAACCGTGTATGTACGATCTTTTCCTTTTGGGGGCCATACGTAGCCTTTGCTTAACGCGCTCGTTAGAATTTGTCTGTATAAATAAATCCTATCGAATCGTGGCTTTCTCAGAGAGTGAGAGAGAGAGAGAGAGAGAGAGAGAGAGAGAGAGAGAGAGAGAGAGAAAGTTCAGTTACGTTATCTCGTTGAGAAATTCGAAACACCTTTGGTATTATCAAAGGAGAGAGAGAGAGAGAGAGAAAGAGTGAGACAGAGAGAAATACGGAGAGAGAGCGAGAGAAAGAGAGAGAGAGAGAGAGAGAGAGAAAGAAAGATCCAATTAACAGTATCCACTAATTAACCGTTGTCAACATCCCCGATGAACCTTTTTGCATAAATGGCTCATCCCTTTTTTTACGCTTGTACAAACTTTATTTTTCTCTGTAATTTTTTTCCTCTCTATCTCTCTCTCTCTCTCTCTATCTCTCTTTTTCATTCTTTCTCTTTATCTCTCTCTCTCTCTCTCTCTCTTTTTCATTCTTTCACTCTATCTCTCCCTCTCTCTTTTTCAATCTTTCTATCTCTCTCTCTCTCTCTCTCTCTCTCTCTCTTTCTCTATCTCTCTTTTTCATTCTTTCTCTCTATCTATCTCTCTCTCTCACTCACTCACTCACTCACTCACTCTCTTTCCTCTTTCTCTTTCTAACACACACGCACGTTGATGTTATATTTTGTGTGTCCTTCTTCCTCGTACGTTCTCTTGTTGATAACGACAAAGGGAAGATTGTGGGGGAAAAAAACAATAAAAGAAGAAGATGTATTCCACGTCATTTAACGATCGTAAAACTCGTAATTACGTATATGTGTGTTTTGGATGATGGTGTTTGTAATGAAACGTCAAGGGTATTGCTTTGCTCTTTTTTCTCACTCTCTCTTTTTTTTGTTATGTTCTTTTTCTTTCCTTCTCTCTCTCTCTCTCTCTCTCTCTCTCTCTCTCTCTCTCTCTCTCTCTCTCTCTCTTCATTTTTCGTTTTTCGTTTTTCGTTGCACGTCAGACGTGAAAGAAGAGATGAACGTACGTGCGCGTACGAAAATCGATACGTCTCATTTTGAGACACCCTGTATATTATATATATATATATATATATATATATATATATATATATATATATATAGATACGTACGTGCGTATGTATACACACACATACACAGGTTCAAAGATTTGTTTATTTTTTATTTATTTATTTTTTTTTTTTTGAGGACCTTCTTTAAAATGAGATTAAAAGTCTCTCGGCTTAATATCTTTTTATGGTTGGAAAAATGAAATTTTCGAATTGTTTATCTCTCCTATTCTATTTATCTTCCTCCTCCTTCCCTTCCTCCCTCTCTCCTCGCCATCCCCATCGCCCGTCCTGCATTTCCCTCCCTTTTACTATCATCTTCGTGTTGTACGCTTCGATCGAAAAATCGGGAGATAACTTCGAGAGAGAGAGAGAGAGAGAGAGAGAGAGAACGAGAAAAAAAAGAAAAAAAGAAGTAGGAACATCGTACTCCGGATGGAAGAGGAGTGATCGAATCATCGGGGTGGTGGGGGGTGCGGATAGGGGGTGGGGGGTGCATTGGGAATGTGGACACGAAAAACCAAAAAAAAAAAATAAAAAAAGAAGAAGAGAACCGTGTTGTACGTAACGAAGGTACGAAATTGAACGTACGAAAACAATGGAGGGGAAATTTGAAAAAGCGCGAAATGAAAGGATGTGAAAGTGTTGATGCTGTGTTGTACCATTTCAGAGAGAGAGAGAGAGAGTGTAGAGGAATAGGAGGGGGTATAGGTAAATGGTGATTGGTCCTCTTCTAAAAGCTTACAACGTTCATGATCGAATCTCTTCCTCCTCTTTTTCCTCGTCCCCATTCTCTCCTCCTCTTTTCTATTTTCCTCCCTTCGTTAAACAATATATCACGGATATGAAAAATGTACTTGGTTAGGTTATTACGTGGAAAAATAAAAATAATATTGGTAAACGTGTTAGAATTTCACGAGAAGCAATTTCGTCATTTTCGACCGAGACCGGACATTTTATTCTCTTGACAAATATACCTGATGTATATGTATATACGTGCATACGTACATATGTACGTACATACGTACACCGTTTCATTGCAAATCGCGTTTACTATTGTTCTCCCTCGATGGAAGAAAAATCGTTCCGATAAAATAAATACATACATTTCTTTTTTTTTTTTTGGGAGGGTGGGAGAGGCTGAGACGAAGGAGGAGGGGGTCAGTACTTTTAAATATTGCATTTGATATATTGAACAAACAAAATACACTCGGGATGTGGAATAAAATATGACGACGTATAAACAAAACGTAGAATACAAAAACACTTAATTAAATTGCCAGTGTGTAGTATTTATTATTACCGTTATTTTTTTTTTGTATATGTACCGATCCTATTTAATTAATTAATTAATTAATTAATTAATTATTTACTTAATTAAAAAAGAGAAAGGATCAGTACTGACCATCGACAAAAATACTGGTCAAATAAATAAATAAATAAATAAATAAATAAATATATATATATATGTGTTTGAGCGATAAATAACTTAGGGAGATTATTTTTCGAATCCGCGACATCCCAAACGCGAATGTAACATAGATACGTTACTTGCACGTGTAAGATTGTTCCCGTATTATTAAAAAAAAAAAAAAAAAAATATCGTTAACTCATTTTCCAGACACTTTAAGACAAATTTGATCTGATCTGTCGATCGTGAAATTACGAATGTAAAGTTTTTCAATTACTTGACAGTAATTACGAGCGAGATCAATTCGTTCTCGAGAAGGATCAATCGTCCTTTTTATGGAATTCAATTCAGAAGATATATATATATATATATATATATATATATATATATATATATATATATGTATAAATATGATACACACACACACACACACACACACAGTGTTCGCGTGGGGCTACAATATCTATAATGGTTAATTTAAATAAACGAAGAAGTTTTACGTTAAAGGAATAAAGTATTCATCGTTATAGACTCCTCTTATAAAGCTCCTCGACGATTGACCAAAGAGCAAAGAAACGAGGTCGTCGTCGACAACGACGACGAGAAAGTCCTTGTTGAATCTCACGAGAGAGAGAGAAAGAGACCAAGAGAAAGAGAGAGAGAGAGAGAGAGAGAGAGAGAGAGAGAGAGAGAGAGACCAACGTAGAGAAGTTGGAGGAGGAAGCGTACGGGGGGGTTGGTGGATGCGTTGGGTGGTAGTTCGTGACGGGGTTGAGCCACAGGAAAGGGTAGTTTTCTCCCTACTTTCGCCATTAGTTTTTCCCTCGATAGACCCCCTGTACGCGAATGGAATAACCGAGTTGGTGACTGCGCTACTGCTGTGTTGCTCTTGCTCTTGCTCTTGCTATTGCTATTGCTGTTGCTATAGACTTCGGTTAAACACATACACACACATACACACGCATACGTACGTATGTGTTACGTACATACGTGTACGTTAACATGTACGCGGATACGCACACACTTTTGTAAACGATAATTAAATTGGATGAGGACTCTTGATGGCCACTTTCTACTCTTGGGTATATAGAAAAGTTTGCGCATTAAAAGCTCACGAGCGCTAGGATAAAAATTGTCCACCTCTTTTATTTCTCTTTCTTTTTCTTTTCTTTTCTTTTCTTTTCTTTTCTTTTCTTTCCTTTTCTTTTCTTCTCTTCTCGTCTCTTTTCTTTTCTTTATTTTTTTCCTTTACTTTTTCTTCCTTTTTATTTATTCAATTTCTCTTCAATATAATTTTCCTTTCCTCTTTTTTTTACGCGTCGCGATAAATCTTCTCCAATTTCCGAATGAAATTCCTTTCATCTCTTTCTTTCTTCCTTTCATCTCTTTCTTTCTTCCATTCTTTCGTTACTTTCTTTATTTTATTTTTATTTATTTATTTTTTTTTTGTTTACCGCAAATGAAGGCAACATCACACGTTGTGCAGTTTCGTGATTAATGATAATTAAAAAAGAAAAGAAAAAAAAAAAAGAGAATGTCGGATCGACGAAGCCTCGCGCGTCCCTTTCTCGGGATCATTAGAGGAATACCTTTATCTATAGAATTTATCCGATCGAATTACGTATCGAATAATCAATTGGATCTACGCTTGGGATCGTATAAACTTTCGATTGAATATAAATCACACCATCCAATTTTGCCATTGGGGTAGAAAAATCGTCGTTTCGTATTCGGGATATGAGCTTCGGTCAGTTTTAGAAATTACCAAAGTTTTCCTTCCTTCGATTCTCTACGATTCCTACGTCAAAATTATTATTCGACTCGCGTGATGAAAGCGTCGAAACAAAAAAAAAAAAAAAAAGAAAAGAAAAGAAAAGAAGGAAAAAAAAAGACCAACGAAAGAAAGTAAAACGAAAAAAACGGAAAGAATGAAGGTAATGTACGAGAAGTCACTAGGGAAAATTCTAATGCAAGTACGTAAGTAAAACGAGAAGAAGAGGGGTGGGAGGGAGGGATACCGATTTTTTGTCGAGAAAACAAGTCTCTCCTTTCCTTTCATTTTGTTTCCCGAACGATCAGTCTTTACGTCGTTTCGTTATTTTCTTCTTTCTATTTCTTTTTTTTTTCTTTCTTCTTCTTCTTCTTCTTCTTCTTCTTCTTCTTCTTCCCCTTTTTTTCTTTTCGTTTTTGTTTTCGATCTCACGAATCGCGAATATAACGCACGAAGTAACAATCTCGTGTCGCGTTTTGTACGAATTAAATAAAAACGCTCGCGTGAAATATAATCTCCGGCCTACGACGATTTTCTTTTTCTTTCTTTTTCGTTCTTTTCTTCCTTTTTTCTTTTTTTCTTTCCTCTTAATTTTCCTTTTCTCTTTCGCGCAAGTGAAAGAAATGTAAGAAAAAAAGAAAAAAGGAGGGACGAGGATAAGGAAAAAAAAAAAAAGGAAGGATAAGACGATGGAGAGTGAGTGTGAGAGAGAGAGAGAGAGAGAGAGAGAAGAGAAATTAGTTTGTTTACGTAACTCTTGCAACTAGGTCGTTGTCTACGTCGTATAACGAGTTACGCAATGAAGTGATACACTTTCTTTTTTTTTTTCTTTTTTTTTCTATTTCTTTTTTTTCGTCTCGAATTTTTTTTCTTTTTTTTTTTTTTCAATTACGATCGGACGGGACCGCACTTTTTCATAATCGCCCGTTCGTGTTCGATCGTGACGCGCTCGGTGACGCTCGCGAAAGGAAGCAAAAAAGGGAAAAAAACGAACAAAAAAGAAAAAGAAAAAGAAAAAAAAAAAACAGAAAAAAAACAAGCTTCGGCGGCAATGGATCAAAGTTTACGATTATTTATTCTAAGGGGTGGTGGTGGGGAGTCGGAGGAGGGGAAATCAAATTCCCTAGATGTCGTGTCCAGTTCTAGTTTGGCATCTAAACGTTGTATGTACGATCGGATAGCTATCTATCTATCTATCTATCTATCTATCTATCTCTTTCTCTCTGGAGGATACGGGTTAAATTGATTTTAATCGATCATTTATGCAAAGGGATCCGGTCCGATTGTCCGTTCGGTGATCAAATGTCTCCGTTAACGCGCGCAGCATAATATTCGCAGATAATATATAACACAAACTATCGTTACGTGTGCCAATATATACCAATATATATACGGGGGAACCACCATATATACGCGAGATCGATCACACTCGACGGATCTACACCGTCGACCGTGACCCACATACT
>OU426855.1:7357972-7365472 GCA_911387685.1 Dolichovespula media | reverse complement strand
AAAGAAGAAAGAATAAAATATATATATATATATATATTTTATATATATTTATATATATATAGATGAACTCTTATATATGAAGTAAATTTTTTTCGAGCGATTGTTGTTGAAAAAATAAAATGATGATACAATGCAAAAAGAAAGAAATATATATATATATATATATATAGGGTGAGCTGATTCAAATGCTTCTAGATGATGTTTCGAGTTCGATTATATACACTTTTTCGAAATTGCTTTAACCTAATTTCTTTTCCTTTTTCTTTTTTCTTTTTCTTTTTTTCTTTTTCTCTTGTAAAAATTATAAAACTCAACAAATTTAACTATTGAAACTTTTAGTGGAGTACTAATTTTAAAAGGCCTGAAAAAGGGAAGTCTCGAAGAGGAGTAATCGATTGTTAAATCAGTTAAAAACTTTTGACGACACCCTGTATGTATACTCGTATGCAATACACGTATGTATGTATGTCTACCTATACTTTACATATATATATATATATATATTTTTTTTGTCCTCTCTCTCTCTCTTTCTCTTTGAGTTTTCATTATGTCATAAGCTTTTAATAATTACAGGAAGAAAACAGCAAAACCCCACCAAAGATTGGAAGTCGTTAACGAAAATGCATTAATACTTAATCCTTAATGACTTAACGACTCCATTATCGTTCCGTATAATTTGAAATGATTTCAATCCAATTAACATACATATCGTTTAAATGTGTGTTTGTGTGTTTGTGTGTTTGTACGCGCGTATCATTATAATGTTTCGATGATATATCTCCACGTTTCTGATCTTCTTTGTTTTTCTTTTTATTTTTTATTTTTTTTTTTTTTCGTTTTTCCTTCTTTTTCACTTTTCTTTTTATTTATCACTTTTCTTCCTTCAATTTCTCAATGGGCTCTAAGCAATAATGAGAAAAGTTTCCACGAGAAACTTTTTTTTTTGTTTAGCCAAGCTCGAAGTTTGTGTTTCATGGGAAACGAAAATATATTTGAAATTTTTTTTTTTAAACGGATCTGTCATATCTACTACTTTTCTCTTTCTCTATTTTCGTATTCGTTCTTATATATGTGCGTGCGCGTGTGCGTGCGCGCGTACGATTTGAATATCATACCATTTGAAAATTTGAAAATGAAACTTTTCAGTAAGTTGCCTTTTTGATTTGGTTTATGGTTTAATATAAGCCCATTGACTTATTAGATCTATCGTATTACGCGTCAAGTTTACAGTTGATTATCAACGCGCGTCAAGTCGATAACATTAAATACACACACACACACACACACACACAAATATGTGTATATATATATATTATACGTTATGTACGGACTTTCATCTTGTTTTAGTTGAGCTGTATAAAGTAAGTAGATTATAAACTTCGTCGTGTTCGCGTGCATAGCTCGTGAAAATAAATGATCCGTATTTCCATGAAACACCATTAGACGAACTCCGTAACTCGCGTGTACCCATCATCAATCGTGTATATCGATTATAAAATTATTTTCATTAAACGTATTCGAAGAAGAAGAAGAAGAAGAAGAAGAAGAAGAAAAAAACGTTAATGGCGGAGGAGGATGATGATGATGATGATGATGATGATGATGATGATGATGATGATGGTGATATGGCCCTCTCTCTTAGAAAATTCTTTTAGAAAATTCCTCTAATATCTTCTTATTGAAATATCGTCTCATTGTCATTAATATATCTACGCACGTTTTCCGTCTAAGCACTTTTTTCAATTAAAAATTTAAACGAAGAAAATTCTTCGCCCGATGTATCCATCATTTTTCTTTTTATTTTTTTATTTTCTTCTTCTCTCTCCTCTTTTTTCCACGTTCGATCTCATTTTTTCGTTCGTTCGTTCGTTCGTTTTAGGGCCAATCTTTTATTTTTTATTTTTCTATATCACACGAAAACACGCGACACTTGTGAATTTGATTGTAAAAAGAAGAAAGGGAAGAAAAAATATTATTATTAAACTTATTAATTCTTTCATAAATTTGATTCGCGCAATACTTTTTTTTTATTTTTTTTTTTTTTATTTTTTTTTTTTATTTTTTTTTTTTTTAATATCTTGCGAGAAGAATCGTACGCGTCGTTTATAAATTTGATTAGGAAAGAAAAAAAAGAAAAGGAAAGAAAAGTAACAAACTGCTTATTAATTCCTCCATAAATTTGATTCGCGCAAAAAAAATATATATATTTTTTTTTTTTTTTTTTTTTTTTTTTTTTTTTTTTTTTTTTTTTAATATCTTGCGAGAAGAATCGTACGCGCCGTTTATAAATTTGGTTAGAAAAGCGAAAAAGAAGAAAAGGAAAGAAAGATAGGAACGGATGCTAATTGATTCTTATAGATTGATACAAAAGAAAAATAATAATAATAATAATAATAATAATAATAATAATAATAATAATAATAATACGCATTCATTTTTTGTAAATTCGTATAACGAAAAGAAGAAAAAAGTTGTAACGCATGATACGAATGATCTGGTGCGTCGAACATTTTTACCTGTAGATTTTTGAATCGATGAGACGCGCAAAGAGAGCTTAGAAATCTGCATAGGGCGTATCCGGTGGGTGGTAGAGTCATTCCAGGATTAGAGACAATTTCCGGTATTGGTTCCTTCCCAACGACATTGATACCAACTCCAACTTCCGATCCTCTGTTCATCTGTAAAATATTAATCGTCTTAAATTTACATAAAGCCTAATCGATAATTCAAACGATCCTCGGAATAATATCATTCCTCGTTGATTACCAAATAGGATTGACGTCGAACATTACGATGGAAAGTTTAAAAAAAAAAAGAAAAAAAAAAAGACAAAAAGAAACGAAAGAATTCAAATTACACACACACACACAAACACACACAAACCTAAAGATACTACCATTAATGCGTTGAACAGTCTATAATTTATGAAGAAATTCTAATGCAAATTAGATTTACAATTTTTCCGATCTGTTGATCTGAAGAAAAGTGATCTGAAAAAAAGTGATCTAAGGAAAAGAAGAAAAAGAAAAAGAGAGAGAGAGAGAGAGAGAGAGAGAGAGAGAGAGAGAGAGAGAGAAAAATTCAATTACCCTTCACCGAGACTTTCTAAGCTGACGTATCTGCTTATTTTCTTCCCCTCGTTTCTTTATTTATTTATTTACTCCTTTGGTATCCGTTCAAAAATCGCGAACTTCATTACGTAGACGGAAAAAAGTTAAAGTAAAAAAAAAAAAGAAAAAAAAAAAATACAAAAAAAGAAACAAAAGTAAAGAAAAGGTTTCACGAAAGATCGACGAGAGGATAAATCTCTCTCTATCCTATTCAAAAACGCTTAGGAATCTTTTGTTCGCCCGATTTAATCCCCCCCTCCTCCCCGCTTTCAAATTGTTATTTATTGATTCTATTTATTCTATTCTATTCTATTCTATTCCGTTCTATTTATTTATTTATTTATTTATTTATTTATTTATTTATTTATTTATCGAATCGGTCGAACACAAAGAAGATTTCTCATGCGAATATAATGTCTTTCTTCTTGTTCCCCGAAGTGGAAGATTTTAGGGTGTGTGTTTTTTCGAAGTGCTAACATACACTCTCACCCTCTCTCTCTCTCTCTATATATATATATATATATATATATATATATATAAATATATATATATATATATATATTTGTGTGTATGTGTGTGTATTCTCCGTTTCTGTCTGTTAACATTCTCTTAAACATTCTCTAAACGATCAAAGTAAAACCGCCTACCGTGATAATGGAGGGACGGGGAGGGCCGGTAAAGTGTTCGATAACCTCCCAGTTAGACTTCTTAACCGGAGTGTGCGGTGTCTTTGGTGTATTAGGTGTATGAGGAGTATGGGGTTGGGACGAAGGAGTAATCGTCGTCGATGGTTTCGAACCCGATGGTGGTGGATCGAGAAGTAATTCGACTCGTGGTTTGCCACCGTCGTTGTTTACGTTGTGCTGCCGAAGACTCGCCCATCTTCTTGTACTCTTCAATGAACCACTTGTCGTTCTTCCGCCTCCGACGATCTCGTTGCTCTGATGGCAAAAGAAAGATAAAGAAAATTTTTTTTTTAAATAAAAATTCGAATCACAGAAAAAATTCTATCGATCGAGAACGATCGTCGAAGCGATTTAAAAAGGTTCGAAGAGAGATAGAGAGAGAGAGAGAGAGAGAAGAAGAGAGATAGAGAGAGAGAGAGAGAGAGAAGAAGAGAGATAGATAGATAGAAAAATCATACGAAAAATTTCAAATCTGATTTTCGATAAGATATATATACGTATGTATGTATGTGTGTATATGTATGTATGTATGTATGTATGTATGTACGTATGTATATATGTATGTATATCTCATCGAAGAATTATGTAGATAAAAGCTTGATTAAATAAGCGACCAGAAGTTGCATAAATTTTAATATCCATTGATGAAATTGTTCAAGAATCGATGTAACATCTGTTGACGTTGTTGTAATACTTATTGACTTGTTAAAACGGTATAATCGATCGATCGATTGATCGATCGATCATCCGACAAGTGAAATTGCGACTAATTATTCGTTTCTTTCTTCTTCTTCTTCTTATTATTATTATTATTAGTATTATTATTATTATTAAAGTTGTCATTATTGGGAGATAATTATAAAGGATGAAATTGTAAGACGTGGTAGTAGTACTCCTCCTCCACCACAAATAAAAAAATAAAGAAATGAAATTGACACAGTCGATACAGTCGACGTTACGATAGTTTCGATATATATAAAATATCCGTTTGTATATTTTATTACCATTAGAATAAATCTATTTCTGTATTCTATACTATCACGTATAGAGACATAGAAACGGAGAATTAGAATCAGAATTTCATTTATGTAAGATTGACTTAGAAACGTTGGAATTAGCATTGGAATTCTCTTAGAGTGGAATATATATATATATATATAGTTCTTGTTGGAATGTTGATTAATATTAGAACTCTTTTGGGTGGTAATATTTTAATGGATCTTAATGGAGGGGGAGGGGTCATTGGGTCAAATGAAAAATTAAAATTTTTCTTTTTGCGGACGATATTAAATTTTTTTTTTTCTTTTCTTTTCTTTTTTTTTTTTTTTTTTTTTTGAAAATCCTTGCGATTACGTTTACGATCATTTTTCATTCTCTCTCTGTCTTTCTTTTTTAAATCGAAATTCTTTGCTAATAAATATTTCTCGAATTCGATATCCATCATCCTTTGAGACAAACGCTTATTGTTTTTCTTTTATTATTATTATTATTATTATTATTATTATTATTATTATTATTATTATTATTATTTTCTTTTTATCTTTCATACTTTTATCTCTCCATCTTTCAGTGTCTTCCTTTTCGTGAATATTGTCGTTTATAACGCACAAACGAACTAACACACACACACACACACACACACACAGAGAGAGAAAATAAACGCGAAATTTCTACTACGAATTTTTCGAGCAACTTCTTTTATGGCCATCGTATTTTCTCTTTTTATCTTCCTTTCTATCTACTCTATTTATCTATCTATCGGACTTTTTCGATTTCTATGAACAAAGTAGACTCTAGGATTCTTCTTTTTCTTCTTCTCTCTTTCTCTCCCTCTCTCTTCCTCTTTCATTCTCTCTCACCCCCTTTTCCCTTCCCGAGTTACCCTCTACGTTTGGATATATCAAAGACTGCTACTCTCAATTTATCTTCGATGCGTATTTACTTTTGTCGTTTGCTTCCCCTTGATACATATACCTCTCTCTCTCCCTCCCTCCCTCCCTCCCTCTCCCTTACTCTTCTCTATTTTGTACTTTCTTAATTTCTTTCCTTCATTTCTTTTCTATGCTTTCTTTCTTTTTATTTTATCGCCATACGACGTGAAGGTTTCGTCTCTCTCTCTCTCTCTCTCTCTCTCTCTCTCTCTCTCTCTCTCTCTCTCTTTATCTCTCTCGAAAAAGAATGAAAAAAAAACTCATTTGAAAAAATGTATTTAATTCGTTGAGGCAATATTAGTTTTTTCCTTTTATTTCTTACCTTCCTTCCTTCCTTTCGTTCCTTTTATCGACGAAAAATTAGTATAGCAAAGAAACGAGATTAAAATAATCTTCCATACGGATTATATTACCGCCGTCACCATCATCATCATCATCATCATCATCGTCCTAACTATGCCCCTGTTTTTTTTCACTTTTTTACTGTTTTGTTTTAATTTCTCTTTTCTTTCCGTTAATTTTCTTTTTTTTTTTCTTTTTTTTTTTTGATTAATTTCTCTCTCTCTCTCTCTCTCTCTCTCTCTCTCTCTCTCTCTCTCTTTCTTTCCTCTAATGAAAAGTAGATCAGCCGTCGTAGTTGAGATACCATTTGAAATTAAAGCCACCGTCCGGTACATGCATCTTCCTTCGGTGGCACTTAACGTTCACTTTTCGAAATTGCTACATATACAAGATTTATCTACCAACTACGTGAGCAATATCTGTTTACATCGTTTATTCATTTTTTTTCGGGGGGGGTTTTTTTTTGTTCTTTTTTTTCGATTTTTTTTTTTTAATAACATCCTTCTATGTCGTATGATTTATATGCTAATGATATGAATTTAAATGTTTTATATATACATATATGTGTGTATATATATATATATGTATGTATGTATGTATGTATGTATGTATGTATGTATGTATGTATGTATATATTATAAATATAATACATAAACGACATAGGTCTCTGGCCAGGCCAAAAGTTCACAGGCAGAGTTTCTTTTCTTTTTTTTTTTTTTTTTTTTTATAGTCGGACTCTTGCATTATTACGATCCGAAAATAAAAAGCACGAAGAAAAGAAAATTAATCTAAAAAGTGCCATTTGCAAAGAATTCATCGAAAGGTGGATCTTTTGGCCCATCCCTTTATTTATAACGCGTCCCTATGAGAATAATTTTCTTTTTCTTTTTCGACGTATCCTCTCTCTCTCTCTCTCTCTCTCTCTCTCTCTCTCTCTCTCTCACACACACATTTCGTCGAATTTTTCTTGTTTCTTTTCCTTTTTGCCTTTTGCTTTTTGTTTCCTTTTTTTTTTTCTTTTTGTACGATCCTAACGCAATCTGTTAAGAAAAGAAGTACCATTATTTTATATTACTGCGATCGCCGAGAATCGTATTTTTCTTTTTTTTTTTTTTTTTTCTTTTCTCTTTGGTGTTTTCTTTTTCTCTTCTTTTCTTTTCTTTTCTTTTCTTGTTTTTTGCTCCGTCGACGTATATACACGGTAGACGTCGATGGAAACGTTTGGAGAAACTTTATGTCTTTTAGTTCGAGTTTTCGAACTTGTATAACTTTCTTCGGATAACTCGGAAGATACTTTTCGACTTGTTAAGTAAAAAGATATAACAAACGATTCTCTCTTTTCTCTCTCTCTCTCTCTCTCTCTCTCTTTGTTTCTATCCGTCTCTCCGTCTCGAAAGAAATACTTCAAGTCGAACGATTATAAATCCTTCG
>OU426855.1:7350472-7352972 GCA_911387685.1 Dolichovespula media | reverse complement strand
TTACGGAACATTATAGGAAGTATTCTTTTTAAAGGCTCTCGTCTAATCTCTGTATAAGTGTATGTGTGTCTCTCTGTCTGTCTGTCTCTGTCTGTATGCTATGTGTACGTGTGTGTGTGTGTGTGTGTGTGTGTGTGTTATCTTCCTCTTTCCCTTCTTTATCTCTACGGAGAACAAAAGATACGTGTGGAAACGTCGAGATTTATTGAACGCTTTGTTGTTCCCTTTTTGTTTGTTTTTTTTTTCCTTCTAATTCTTTTCTTTTCTTTTCTTATCTACTACTACTTCTTCTTCTTCTTCTTCTTCCTCTTCTTTTTTTTTTTCTTTTCTTTTCTTTTCTTCCTTCCCTCTCACATCGCCGCACACGCTATACACGTCGTCGGACGACAAAAATATTCGAACGAGTTAAAAAAGAAGGCAACATTGCGAGTGTCTTGTAAAAAAAAAAAAAAACAAAAAAAAAAAGAAAAAAGAAAAAAGAAACAAAATTGTTATAGCGTCGTTCACTCGCGTCTTACGAGCGTTTTCACGAGTCACGTCGTAATATATGTGTTAATCTCCTATGATTTTTAAACGAACAATCTATACGAGTGTGCGCTTTTTTTTCTTCTTCTTTTTTCTTCTTCCTCCTCCTCCTCCTCCTCCTCCTCCTTCTCCTCCTCCTTTTCTTCTTTCCTTTTTCGAAGATACGCCTCGACGACCTCGTCTCTCTCACAAGCTCTCTTAATAACATCGATAACGATTAATATGCGTCGAACGTGTTGGCATTCTTTTCCTTTATTTTTTTTATATTTTGTGCGTGCGTGCGTGTGCGTGCGTGCGTGCGTGCGTATTTTCTTTCTTTTTTTATTTTTCATATTTTGTTTATCTTGCGTAGAAAAAAATTCGCGGATAAGGTTGTTGGAGCGTTTCACGGTGAATATTTTTTTTTTTTTTCTTTTTTTTTATGCGTGTCGGGCGAAGTATGAAAAAGGGATAATACATATTTACGACTTTGCGAAAAAAAAAAAAAAAGAAATAAAGGAAGTAGTACGTGCGTGCACGTGCGGCACGTTTTTAGATGTGATATTAATTTTATGGCGGGGCGGGGAAAAAAAGTAGGAGAATGTGAATGAGAGAGAGGGACGAGGAGGTGGGGAGGGAGAGAAGATTCGTGAAACATTTTCGCGAAAATAGTTGGCTCGTTTAGCGGCTCGTATCGCATAGAAAATATATTTCAGAGAATATTGTCGGGAATTTCTTTTTTTTTGTTGTTGTTTTGTTTCGTTTCGTTTCGTTTCGTTTTGTTTTGTTTTTCCTACTTTTTATTTTTGTTTCCTTTATCTCTATTTTTTTATTTTATTTTATTTATTTATTTTTTTCATTTTTTTTTTCGTATTTCACCGAACAATGGATTTTTATTAAACGCTATATATATGTATATATATATATATGTGTATATATATATATGTATATATATATATATATATATTTGTATGTATCTATGTATATATCAGTTCTATTGGCAGAGAGAGAGGAAGCAAAAAACAAAATAAATAAAAGAGAATCTCACGCGCGTGTCTTTCGTGTACGGTCTGGCCTTAGCCCGGCAAAGCGATATTAATAAACATCAGGGAAAAGGTAAAACCAATCTCTCTTTCTCTCTCTCTCTCTCTCTCTCTCTCTCTCTCTCTCTCTCTCTCTCTTTATCTCTCTCTCGTATGTGGCCTGCCACAGCTGCCGTAAACACTCCTTTGGTTCGCACGAGCAACTTTATGTTTAAAAACAAAAAGAGAAAAAAAATTAAAAAATGATGGAAAAAAAAAATATGGACCTAGTATTTTGCCAACTTCAGTTCGTTTGCTTGCACCCTCTTTCAATTTGATCCTTTGTCGATAAAACCCGTGTTTCTTAATTTTTATCGGGATTTGTTGCTTGTCAATTTTTTCCTCCCCCTTTTCTGTATATTTTTTTCTCGTTCCTTTTCTTTTCTCCTTTCTCTTTTTATGATAATTTTTTTCTTATTCTCTCCCTCTCTCCCTCTCTCTCTCTCTCTCTCTCTCTCTCTCTCTCTCTCCTTCCATCCTCGCGCGCGACCATCCTCACGCGCCAGATCAAAGTCTCATACAAATTGATCGACGTCGATGATGATAAAAAGTCGGGGCGGGGAGGGGAGGGGTGGAGGAGGAGGTGGAGGAGGAGGAGGAGGAGGAGGAGGATCGAAAATTATAAAATTTATTTCTTCTACGTTATGATAGAGACAACAATTAACGGATCGACGATGTCCATCCAGCGTATAAAAGAAGAAGAAAGAAAAAAAAAAAAAAAGAAAAAGAAAAAGAAAAACCACGAGCAGTTTAAGTTTCAGCAAATCAAAGCAAAGTCCAGATGGGTACAATGAATTCCCCAAAGGCGGAACAAAATGCGGGATAACTTTTTAATTGCATTCCGCAACTCCGCAAGAGAAGTTCTCTTTTTGTTTCTGGAAGCAAAAGAGAGAGAGAGAGAGGGAGAGAGAGAG
>OU426855.1:7307972-7345472 GCA_911387685.1 Dolichovespula media | reverse complement strand
CCCATGATGAATTATTTTCTCTTGTCGAATGTGAGTAACGAAAAGACGAAGAGACAGAGAGCGAGAGAGAGAGAGAGAGAGAGAGAGAGAGAGAGAGAGAGAGCAACGAAAAAAAAGGAAAGAAAAGAAAAAAAAAACAACGAAAACGAAAGAAGAAGAAGAAGTAGGGGAAAATAGGTTTTATAACGTCTTATGTGAACAAAAAAAAAATAATAATAATAGTAATAAAAAAAAAAAAAAGAAAAAGAAAAAAAAGACAAGAAGCATATGATATCTCCTTTTTGAGAAAGAAAGATGGAAGTATTATCGTCGATTTTTCTTTGATCGGCACGAATCCGTTTGAGAACTACTTTTCAACTACGATACGATCCATTATTCGAGAATTTTTATTAACTTCTTTCCGTCAGTTTGTTACTATTACTACTACTACTACTATTACTATTATTATTACTATTAGTAATACTACTACTACTACTACTACTATTACTATTAGAATTCACAATAACGAGCAATATATTGTACGTAAGTTGAATTTCATTCCTCAATCGACTCTTTCGAAGTCACAACATCTTGAAAATGAAAGGTCGAAGGGGGAGTTGATTGTAGGTCGATTCGTACGTCCGATAAAAATCTATTACCAGATATGAGGTGCAATTTGAACTGTGCCATGCATTATTCCTATAAGGAAAATCATCGACCTGCGAAATCGTACGATCTCTATTCTTATCGATCGTGAGTTGTCGATTTAAAAAGAAAAGAAGAAAGAAAAGAAAGAAGTAGATTCGTATATATATATATATATATATATATTTTTTTTTTGATAGCTTAATCGTAGACTAACAAATTATTTTCATGTTTGATACTTTTTCTCTCTTTTTTATTTTTTTTTATTTTATTTATTTATTTATTTATTTATTTTTTTTTTTTTTTTTTTTTTTTTTTTTTTTTTTTTTTTTTGAACAGAGAACGCAGTATCTAAAAGTGAAGAAATATTATTTAACGAGCCAACTGCACACACATCGTGTCTCTTTAATTACTGCAGTTTTCGAGTTATATACGCGTGCGTTTGTGTGTGTGTGTGTGTGTTTGTGTGTGTGTGTATCTACGTAGGTTATTTGTTTAAAAAATAAATATATATATATATATATATATATATATATATATATATATATTTCGTTTGCCGACAAACGTTCGAATTGCACCGAAATGTAATACATGAGAAATAATATCGTGAAAATATAAATTATTATGTCGAATGCATTATTCTTATCGAATGTAAATGTCAATGTATTACGAAAATTTTGTTCGTTCCGAGTGACGATGGTAAAAGAAACAAAAAACAAAAAGAGAACAGAAAAAAGAAATAGAAATATATTTTTTCGTCGTTCATTCGATGCGAGCAAAAGGCGTAAAGAGATAATGGGTGAGATATTTATTGGAATATCCGTTAACTAAAAGGTATAATTTTAATCCGATACAATGTTAAAGAGTCGTAAAGAAATTTCATTTTCTCCTTCAAAAAATATATTACCAAATATTAATATATATTTAATTTTAATATCCTATGCTATTTTTAAACGTCGTATGAGAATTCGTCGTTCGTACAAAAATATATTTCTTAAAAACGATCATACATATACATACATACATATGTATATATATATATATATATATATAATTTTTTTGTCTCTCTCTCTCTCTCTCTCTCTCTCTCTCTCTCAAAATAATATTCCCTAGAAACGAAAATATATCAATTATCTCTAAATATATTTTTCGTCGTCGTCTGAACGTTCGCGTAAAACCGTGACGCTGGAATGTCATTACGTAAGCAAAGGGCGAGAGTTAGAGAGAGAGAGAGAGAGAGAGAGAGAGAGAGAGAGAGAGAGAGAGAGAGAGATATTTTGATAGAGTGAGAGAGAGAGAAAGAGAGATAGATATTTAAATAGAGTGAAAGAGAGAGAGAGAGAGAGAGAGAGAGAGAGAGAGAGAGAGAGAGTACACGTATGTGTACGTGAATGTGTTTACCCTTTTGTTTACTCGTGCGCGCGGAAAAGCAAGTCGGTGTCCCTCCGTCATAATATAGTCGTGTCACTTACGTTCTTCCACCCCCGATTTACGTTTGTTTTCGATCCAGAACCCTGGCGCCTATTTTATTACGCAGGCTGACGCGCCACAAGAGACATAGTCCGGTTAGTTCTCTCTCTCTCTCTCTCTCTCTCTCTATCTATCTATCTATCTCTCTCTCTCTTCTCTCTCTCTCACACACACACGCGCGCACGCATGCGCACGCACACACGTACACTAACACTTTCACTCGTTCTTCTCAACGAAGATAATACTACCCCACCCCGTTTGTATCCTCGCTAAAGAAAACACACAATGGACCAAAGAGAGTCTGATAAAAATAAACTTGCTCGATGTGATCGCATTTTCTTGGGATTTATTCTTCTTCTTCTTCTTCTTCTTCTTCTTTTTTTTTCACTTTTTCATTTTTTCGTTTCATCGTTTTTCTTCCCGTTTCAATGCGCCCGTTATATAATTAGCGAAAAAGAAAAATGAATAAGAAGAAATAAGAAAGGAAGTAATAAACGCGTACGTAATATTTTCTTTACGCCTCTTCGTAATTATTTCATTAAATTCGAATAAAAAAATACACACACACACACACACACACACACACACACACATAATATAGACTTATGGGTAGTTTTCATTTTAACGTGTATATATGATCGAACGATCGAAACGATATTATTCGCAAACAATGTTTTAATCGTTCGCGGATTAATATATGTTTTTTTTTTCCTTTTCTTTCTTTCTTTTTTCTTTTCTTTTTTCTTTTCTTTTTATATCCGTCACTTCGCTGTACGATGTACAAATGATATTGTTGTTTAGACGATGAATTATTTCAACAACGATATATTACGGAAAATACGAGGGTGAAAGATTTTAATCAACTTTTTAATCTCACGCGTTCATTTTTCATCCAACTCTTTATGATTTTTCCTCGTTTTTTTTTTCTTCTTTCCTTTTCCTTTCCTTTCTTCTTATCTGAACCATCTCTCTCTCTCTCTCTCTCTCTCTCTCTCTCTCTCTCTCTCTCTCTCTCTCTCTATCTATCTCTCTCTTTCTCTCACACCCTTCCCAGAGGTGCAATTAACGTTAGATACTGAACATAATATTGAAGTTCTCCCGGAAGGAATGATAATGAGTGCAGGTACCCTCATGGCCGTCCGGATTGGTTATATCGTTTAGTCCGATCAAAACCTGACTATACTACTGACTTAATCCGCTCTCGCTTGTTCACTCGCGGACAGTGACGCTCAACTTATTTAACGTTATGTCATTTAAAGCGTTGTTGGATTTATCAATTTCTTTTTTTCAGATATTTATTATCACATTGAGTCAAAATTACACATCAATATACATACATATATATATATATATATACTTCTGTGCGAATATAAATATGCGATGTAATAAAATATATATATATAAAAGCGTCTTTAAAAAAACGATCTATATTTTCGAACAGAAAATCTTTCCTTAAGCTTTCATTTCTTCGTCTTTCTTTTTCTCTTTATATATATATATATATATATTTTTTTTTATACGCACACGAAACACGAGTTACGGATTGATACGTCACCGGGCGAAGAATAATGACGAGCCATTAATAATCAAACGCGTCACGTTCCAAACGATCTTGTTTCGTAGCGAATCTGTTTTTTTTTTCTCCTTAGTTTTTTACTTTTTTTTTTTTTTGGTTCGGACGATACGAATAACGATTGAAACGTAGTCGTCGTAGTAATCGGTCCATTACAAACGAATAATATTATAATATATTATACCGGTCAATTATAATAATCGTTTAACACTGACTCGCGTCCACGTTATTATCAATTTCTAAGGAAGGAACGGCGATGAATAGTTTTGCATGTTGAAGATTATTATTATCGTGAGATAGAGATATGTTGCATTGCCTACGTATACATACATACATATATATATATATATATATATATATATATATATATATATACATACGTACGTACGTACGTACGTACGTACGGTAGATGCATGCATGCATACATGTATGCACATATACGTACATATGTATCATGTATATAATATATGTGTGTGTGTGTGTGTGTATACATAGGGTTTTCTTACGTCAATATACCCGAACATAATTACAACTGGTTTCTCTCTCTATATCGAGCGCATCGAATATTAAGAACGATAACGTAACGCCTTTTCATTAGAAAACGTTAGCTATTCTATACGCGTCATCGATAGACGCGCAATATATAAACCACCTTTATCCATTATTTACTTATTGCATATCGTTATCGTAGTTTCGAATTAATCAGTAAATTCTCTTGGTTATGTAGATATATATATATATATATATATACTGTAACATAGAGAGAGTATGTAAAAGAAAGAGAGAGAGAGAGGGAGTGGAGAGGGTGGAGAGGAGAGGGGGATGGGGGCAAACCAAATGGAAAGCCTCGAAACAGGACGTCATGAAACTAAACCATCTAATACTATATTCACCTAGTTTCCATGCGTGTAATGTATTAACGTGGGTTAAATGCCCAGAAGAGAAGCTTTGAGTTTCGTCTTGAACATTGAAATAATGGGGAAATGGACTCTCTCTCTCTCTCTCTCGTGATTTTTGATTTTTCTTTTCTGTTCCTTTAATCGTATTGGTTTAGTTAACGATAGAAAATAAGAAGAACCTTTATCCGTTTGCTTTGTTTTATTTATTTATTTTTTTTGAACGTTTAAGGCGTGCTCGTTACATTCGGCGGAATTATAAATATTTTTTATGTCAATTAATTTTCCAACGTATATTTTCGTTTCATCTGATCTTTCAATAACCGGGTTATGAAATATCTAGGATCACGTTAATTCGGAAGTAGTAACGTTAGTCGATTATTATTATTATTATTATTATTATTATTATTATTGTTGTTGTTATTATTATTTTTATTATTATTATTATTATTGTTGTTGTTGTTATTATTATTGTTATTATTACTATTACTATTATTATTATTATTATTATTATTATTATTATTATTATTATTCTGGGTTGGCGATGGTTAGACCGAGAATAGACATTTTTATTCGACGTCGATTGTCCGACGTCGGGCAAAAGGCATTTTATCAGGAACGATGTAAGAAACTGGTGTACTATATAGCTCAACCTACGATTATACGTATCGATCGATACATACATGTGTATGTGTGTGCGTGTGTGTGCATGTGTGTGTGTGAGGAGAATATCTATGACGGTTGTAGGAGTCGGTTGAAGATATTTTTTAAAAGAGTTACTCTCTCTCTCTCTATCTCTCTCTCTCTCTCTCTCTCTCTCTCTCTCTCTATAATCGACAATCGTTCATTTCATTCATTTCTTCTCATTTATGACGTACGCGTTGAGTTTAAAAAAAGAAAATAACAAGAAGAAAAAAGCACACGCACGCTGGACGTACGGGAGAGAGAGAGAGAGAGAGAGAGAGAGAGAGAGAGAGAGAGAGAGAGAATTATCGAACTGCGAGAGCTATACGTATTATATTTTTTCAACTTCGATCTCTTTCGTTATAAAAAAAAAAAAAAATAATGTGTGTGTGTGTGCGTGTGTGTATGCGTCTAATCGCATCGAATTGGCACGATCTCTCTCATTCAAATTTGTACCATTCCCATTGCGTTATGTAACTCGTAAATTTTTGTAACTCTATTTTCTCTCTCTCTTTCTTTTTTTCTTTTTTTTTTTATATACATATATGTGTGTGTATATATATATCGTTTTTCCCCGTTCGTATCGAAAAATCATGCGATAACGAGAATTGTCGTCGGTATCTACGATCGATACTCTCTACGAGCACGAGGTTGCACACGATTCGCATTAGAAATATATACATTTTCTATCTTTTTTTTTTTTTTTTTTTTTTTTTTTTCTTTTTAAAGAGACCCAACTAGAGAGCGTGAGAGAGAGAGAGAGAGAGAGAGAGAGAGAGAGAGAGAGAGAGACAGAAAAAGAGAAAAAGAGAGAGAGAGAGACAGACAGAGAAAAAGAGAGAGAGAGAGAGAGACATATTGTTAGTTGCAAAACGTGTGTCCCGTGTCACGACGATTAGCGAGTTGCCTGTACTACCTACTAATTGACGATAAAACTCGCGTGAACGTCCTTACCCAACAACAACGGCTCCGTCGTACTCGATGATCTTGACACGATTTTCATTCTCGGAGGTGTAAAAAAGAAACCTTACTTCCTTTTTCTTTTCTTCCTATTTTTCTTTCTTTCTTTCTCCTAATCTCTCTCTCTCTCTCTCTCTCTCTCTCTCTGTCTCGTCCACTCTTTATCTATCAATTTTTCTCTCTATCTTCTCGTTCCTTTTCTTTTCCTTTCGTTTCGTTTCGTTTCGTTTCGTTTCGATACTTTTCCTTTTTCGTTTTTTCTTCACTTTCTTTCTTTTATTTATTTATTTTTTTTTCGAAACCCTCCCCCCTTCCCCCTTTTAAATTCTCTACGCTCGAACAGGACGACGATTATCGGTATAGCCGTATCAAGTTAACATCACCAGGTACAACAACGGCAATAGCTGGTACAACGCGAGGATTAAAAGTTACTACGTTGGGACAATAAATAATCGAGATTATCACACACTTCTTTGGTTTTATCACGTGTATTTTTTTTCATCTCTCTCGAGCATCGTTAACCACGAGTATATATATATATATATATATATATATATATATATATATATAAGAATAAAATATATAAGAACAAACGAAAAAAGAACAGGAAAGCAATGAAGAAAATCTTACGAGGGATATCTTTCAGATTTGTTTGTTTTTCTTAAATCCTGTCGACAGCCAACGGTTAAAGAACGATCGGTCGATCGATCGATGGATGGATCCATCTATCGATCGATCGAACGATCGATCGGTTTACCTCGAGAATATCAGCCCTTGGATATTCGTTGTTTCAAGGGTTCACCAAAGATCAAAGGCAAACGGTGCGACAACGATCAAAGGGACCGACTACACGACGACGACGGACAACGAGAACTCAACTCAACTCAACTCAACTCAACTCAACTCAACGCGACCACTTCATTTCGTGATTCTATTTCAATCACTTGAAATCGATTCTTGTATAACCCTAATCGATTCTTACACGTTTAGTTCTTCACTTCCTCTTCTCCTCTTCCTCTTCTTCCTCCTCCTCCTCCTCCTCCTCTTCTTCTTTTACTTCTACTTCTTCTTCTTCTTCTTCCTTATTCTTCTTTTTATTTCTTTTCAATACGATCGATCGATCGATCGATCGAACGATCGATCCAACAAAGAAAAATTTTCACTGACACTATTTATTTATTCGACGCTTTCAAAAAATACGATACATAATGTCAAATAAATCAATGTACGTATGTGTATATATATATATATATATATATATATATATATATATTTATAAATATGTATATTTGATAATCTTCTTAGCAATAAAATCGATAATTTATGATTTATGAGTCACTATCGCACGCACGCACGCACGCACACGCACAAACGTTCATTCAATTGTCACGAACGAATGAATCCTCTCTCTCTCTCTCTCTCTTTCTTTCTCAATCTCTTCGTCAGATCCGGTCTATCATTATGACTGTATTCTCTTGTCACATCGGCGAATCCACATCCGCTCACGCGACGATCTCCAACGAGATATAGAGTTACGATCGTTCAAAATTGAAAGACGAAAAATTTTGTTTTCCTCTCTCTCTCTCTCTCTCTCTCTCTCTCTCTCTCTTTCTTTTTCGATCTTTCTTCTTTTTCTTTCTTCCTTATCGATAAAAACAAATCGACGATCGAACAGCTTTCTCCCCTTCGTTCTCTATTACATAAAATAATATTATCTTCGATTGGTAATTTCGATCATTTTTCTGTCTTTTCTGTTTTTTTTTTTTTTTCTTTTTCTTCAAAAGCGAAAATAAGAAAAACGAGAAAAAAAACAAATATACATATCTACATATATATTTATATATATATGTGTGTGTGTGTGTGTGTATTATCGTTAATCGTTATATCGACGCATATAATAATGTATTTGTGGAAAGTGTCGAAAAAGAAATTTTTAATGTAAACGTTTGTTTCGTTTTCGTTTCTTTTCGGTTGTTTTTTTTTTTTTTTTTTTTTAAATTATTATTATTGCTATTATTATTCTTTATTTTCCTCTCTCTTCCGTTTTCGATTACCGGAAGGCGAGTAAGAAAAACGGAGCGGCAAGAGAGCAGGCACGCGATGCGTTTCACACGGATGCCGCGCGTCGACTGAGACCGCGATTGACTGTGTGGCGCGGTGCCATTTCACGCCGATTTCTATCGCGCCTGGAGAGAGAGAGAGAGAGAGAGAGAGAGAGAGAGAGAGAGAGAGAGAGAGAGAGGGAGTGAGAGAGAGGGGGAGAGAGGGGGTGAGAGAGAGAGAGAGAGAGAGAGAGAGGAGCCTCTCTCGGTCCTTGCGCGAAGAACCTCGTGAGAAACACGAGAGAGAGAGAGAGAGAGATAGTAAGAGAGAGAGAGAGAGAGAGAGAGAGAGATAAGCTACACGCAGAATCCATCTTACGACCCTTGACGATGCAACCACGAAACGATGACACTCCTCTGTGCTCGCGAATTAATCGTACGATAGATAAATCTCATCGATGATATTACAACAACGTTCGTAAATAAATGGATTTTAAAATGAAAAGATTTTGACTTAACGTAGAGAACGATGATTAGACGCTGTTAAAAAAAAAAAAAAAAAAAAAAAAGAAAAAAAAAAAAAAGAAAAGAAAACATTATCCTTCGTTATTTCTGTTTCTCGTTCGTTATTTCTATTTTTCGTTCGTTAATTCTATTTTTCGTTCGTTATTTCTATTTTTCGTTCGTTATTTCTGTTTTTCGTTCGTTCTTTCTGATTTTTTTTGTGTTTTGTTTTTTTCCTTAAAGAAAGGAATCGCGGGGTAAGTACGTCGTATTATCGATCCATTTCGAATCGAAATGATCTAATAGATCTTGTACCGATTTTGAGAAGCAAAACGAAGTGAAGTGAAGTGAAGGGATGTAAAAAAATAAATAAATAAAAAAAATAAAAAAGAAAGGAAAAGTAATAAAATGAAATAATAATGAAGATGGGGGGAAAAAGTGAAAGGGACGAAACGTCACCCAGACGAATTTGTTTCTTCTTTCTCTTAATGTAAGATTCATTGTTAGTCATTATGCGTATGTACATAAATGTGTACATATATATTTAAATATATATATATATATATATATATATATATACAGTATTTCCGTTTGAGATCTCACAATCTCGTTATATTTTCTTTTAGCTTATGCAGAGTGCGTGCGTATAAATACGATCAATCAATTATTTATAAACTTGGGAAGGGAAAGCGAGGAGCCTAAAAAAAAAAGAAGAGAGAAAAGAAAAAAAAAAGCAAAAGAAAGAGGAAAAGGGTCAGAGGGGACAAGGAGAAAGAGATAAACTGGAGAGAGAGAGAGAGAGAGAGAGAGAAGGAAGATAAGACGACGAATGCATCAACTTGACTATAGTCCCCCTTTCGTGATCTGTAAAAGATTGTTTTGCGAAACACGATCGACTGATGTGTTCGGTAAAGAAAAAGAGATAGAAAGAAAAAAGAAGAAAAAATATAAAATAAGAAAGGAAGGAAGAAAGAAAGAAAGATAGAAATAGCTATATATATATATATATATATAGTGAGAGAGAGAGGGAGAGAGAGAGAGGGAGAAATAAAAGAATGATGATAACAAGTGCAGTGGGAAGAATAATAAAGTGAGAAAAAAGATTTAGAAGACCGGACGAAAGACACGAAGAGAGAGTTAGAGAGTATGAGAGAGAGAGAGAGAGAGAGAGAGAGATAAAGAGAGAGTCGAAGGTACTTTGAAGGCTAGGGTGGTGTCGGGTATCAAAGTACATGGGAGCTTTCAGGTCTCGTTATAAAGAGAGAGAGAGCCCTTCTTCTTCTCTCGTTGCAATGGCGGCCGAAGCATCGCTCCGTTATTATCGTTGTCCATCGTAATATTATTCCATCTTGGCCCTTACGATCTTAACCATCCTTCGAAGAAGAAGAAGAAGAAGAAAAAAGATTCGCTCTCTTTTAAAAGCCGATCGTTTTTAGTCGTACTGATTTTTTTTATGTCTCGTCTCGTTTCATCGTGTGTACAACATAACGAGAGACACAAAAGAGACGGAGATAGAGATAGAAATAGAGATAGAGATAGAGAGAGAGAGAGAGAGATGGAAATAGAGTGCAAATGTTTTCATTTACTCGAACGATTTGGTTTCACGATGCAACGAAGTGAAAAAATATTTACGTATGCATGCATACATAAATACATATGTGTGTTTAAAAATTGGTTATGTATGCGTACGTACGTATGTGTAGTAAATACCGAACGAATGTACGAAGGAAAAAAGAAAAAGAGAGAAAGAGAGAGAGAGAGAGAGAGAGAGAGAGAGAGAGAGAGAGAAACGTTTTATCAAGAGAAAAAAGAAACGTTTTATCGATTATTATTCGATCGATCGAACGATCGATCGAACGATCGATCGAAAGCTAAAACGCGAAAGGGGGACAAGTTTACTCTGCGTTAAAGAATATTTTTGTATCTTACTTTCTCTCTCTCTCTCTCTCTCTCTCTCTCTCTTTATTTTTCATCCCATATATTTTTCATTAATCATTATTCGTCTACGATCGCGTTGTTCCTGTTTCTGTCGCAATCGTTATCGGTGGGAGGTTATCCTTTATTATCTCATTTCATCTTGTTCGCAATATCTCATTCTCCCATTCGACGATATAATCGAGACCCTATGAAACGAGAAAAAAAATAAATAAATAAATAAAAAAAGAAATAAATAATAAAAATCCAAGTACGTAGGTACGTAAGTAAGTATATATATGTATGTATAAATGTATCTCCTCGGTGGACAGGTTAGGATTGACGTTGGAGAAGGGGTTATTGGGAGGGGTGGGTTGGTGGGAAGGGGTAGGAGAGGAATTAACGAGGCTCTCTCTCTCTCTCTATCATCTACTATACAAGGAAGCATTGGAAGCAAACGTGTTGTTATCGCTTTTGATGATAAACGATAACCTTCCGTCTGTCCAACTAAAGCCACCTCTCCTGTCGATATCACCTTCAATAATGTCCGTTGCATTGTAATGTCCGAATAATGGATTTGACTATTGATCATAGAGACAGAGAGAGAGAAAGAGAGAGAAAGTAAGAGAGAGAGAGAGAGAGAGAGAGAGATCCATCGTATTTTTTTCTTTTTTTTTTTTCTTCCTACAATGGAAGCGAGCGCATACCACGTACTACGTTTCATTTGTGTCTAATAATTTCAAATTTGTACAACATGGAATACGTCGTTTTCGTAATAATTCATTCTTCTTTCATTCTTTCTTTTTTCTTGTTTTACTTTTTTTTTTATTGTTCTCTCTCTCTCTCTCTCTCTCTCTCTCTCTATCTTTCAATAAAAATTTATTAGATCGTTCGTCTAGGAGATCGTGAACGACGACCTTCGCACGAAGAAAAAGAAGAAAAGAAAAAAAAAAGAAAAACAAAAAAGAAAAGAAAAAGAAAAAAACCCACGTGTCTCTATCGTACCGACGTTTAATAAATATCGTAAACAGTATGTATATTCATTTCGATATCTGTCGAGAGTTATACTCCCATTCGTAAACAAATTCTAAATATATAACCTAAACGCGGTGGTTGGTCCGAACTGAGAAGAAGTCCACGGTGCTTTTACCGGATCGTGTATTAACCTAGTTCTTATCGATTCTCGCTGGGGTTTCCCTACTTTGACCGTGTAGATTCAACGGAGGGGACATACCAGTCGAGAAAACGCGTTAGGCTTGCATATATGATGACAGTAACCGATGAAATATATTCGACTTGTGTGTGTGTGTGTGTGTGTGTATTGTACCTTGCAGCCCCGCGTTTCTCTACAATTTTTTTCCTTAATTTTTCTTCGCTTTTTATCTTTTTTTTTTTATTTACTTTTTTCTCCTTCTCTCTTTCATCATTATTTTTTATTATTATTTTTATGATTATCGTTGTTGTTATTACTGTTATTTTGATTATTATTATTATTATTATTGTTATTATTGTTATTGTTATTATTATTATTATTATTATTATTATTATTATTATTATTATTATTATTATTATTATTATTATTATTGTTATTATTATTATTGTTATTATTATTCGTTAACGTTAACAACACTCGACTGCGAGAGGATCAGAATGAAAATATTTGTTACGGGGAAATAAGAAAAAAGGAGGAAAAAGAAGAAAATGGACGACTTTTCTCGGCAATTCTATTTTTGTTTCATTCTTTCTTTCTTTTTTTCTTTCGCATTACTTTTTCGTTTCTTCAAAGAAAAATAGATTTTTATATAGTCTTGTTAGATCCGTTTCTCGTACGTTTCTCTAACTCGAGGCAATCGTAGAAGTATATGAAAACGAGTCGCTAGAGAAGAATCTCTCTCTCTCTCTCTCTCTCTCTCTCTCTCTCTCTCTCTCTCTCTATTTCGCCCTCTTTCTCGCTCTCCTTCGTTCGAAATCGTTTTAACGTTTCTTCGTATAAGTACAGCGATGGGAAAAACGTATCATCGTGTACTTCTTTGTCGTTATATCTCTTTCTCCCTCTATTTTTTTCTTTCCCTAAAGTTAAGTTCTTAAATACTCTCGTCCACGAATGATATTTGTCATCATTCCGTTCCACTTTATATGTTTTCTTTGATCTCAACCGTGATATTTAGATTTCGCGTAGGAGAATAATAATCGTACCTTAATGTTATATGGAAACAGCTCGTATGTACAATTGTTGACGTTAAGGGTGGTTAATGGATTAGAAAGAAGAAAAGAAATGAAGAAATTAATTAATTAAAATTAAAAAAAAAAAAAAAAGAAAGAGAGAGGAGAAGAGAAGAAAGAAGGAAAAAAAATATATTTTCTTTTTTTTTTTCGAACACCGAGAATATTTCTATACCGACCGTGTATAATAATCACATCAATTGCGAATGAGTTCGCACTGACGATGGCCTCGTCGAAAATGACTCGTACGGTGGTGATCCTACGACGAGCATAGTTTTTTATTTTTCACTATTAATTTTTTTCCCTTCCTCTTTTCTATCTCTTCGGTAAATTTTTCATGCGCATTACCGAGCTCAACAGGGATGACCCAAGTATCACGACCATATATCCCGTGTCCATGGTTGAATATATTATGAGAACGAAAATGGAGATGCCAACGGGCTGCCCCATCCATCACGCATAACCGGAAACGACGATATACGTAAACGTTTAATAACGTAATTTCATGCTGGACGTTACGGATGAGAATTTGGATGCTTGGTGGTTTATTAATTTAGAAATAATACGAATCAATTCGGATATATATATATATATTTGTGTGTGTGTGTGTATGTGTGTGTACTACCACCGTAGGACGAGAAAATTCATACGGCTTGCGTGCGCGCAAGTATTATACTCGCGCGTGCCATGTATGTTCGATGTGTGCGTGCGTGCGTGTGTGTGGTTAGTAACTACAGGGTGCAAGTAGTACATGGTTCATCTCGTTCGTGTTTTGTCGAGTGATCAGACATGTCGGGCTAATGCGCGTGCGCGAAATACGCGATGTCAGGAACGGCGGTACATTCTCGAATCTCTACGGTATTTCACACACACACACACACGTACACAATAGAGAGAGAGAGAAAGAGAGAGATGTGTGTGTGTGTGTGTGTGTGTGTGTATATACACGTTTCTAAAATGTTCATGATCCAAGCAAACCGTAATTACAGCATACGTTATATATATAAATATATAAATATATATATATATGTTTTTATGCGATATCATTTGTTACATATTTATTATCGTAGCCAAAGTGGAAAGTTAATTTAATTTTCGACAGGTTTCCTCCGCTCGCTTTACTCAATTATTAATGTACAATTAATTACCGATATTTTTGTTTCTCTTTTTTTTTTTCTTTTTTTTTTATTCATTCTGCATGAATAAAAATCATTTATCGATCTGACGAATCAATATCAATGCCCGAGAATATATATATATATATATATATATATATATATATATATACACCTACGAGATCTTTCTCTCTTTATTTCTCTTTCGCTTTTCGATAAGAAAAAATAATCATATCTCGTTACGACGATAATCAAAAAAGGAAAAGAGAAAGAAAATAATAAGTACGTATATACGTCAAAATCTGTATACATATATATATATATATATATATATATATATATATATATATATATATATAACAGAACGCGATTTGTCTTTCATCTCTGAAATATAAAATACTAGTGTTCACGACTTGAGGAAAGACCTCGTGAATTTTGTATCGTCGTTAGACGATAAAGACGAACAGAAAGGAGAAAGAAAAGAGAGAGAGAGAGAGAAAATGGTGGTAGTTGTGTGGCCGAAAAACTACAAGAAGAGAAATAAAAAAGAAAAAAAAAGTAACAGAAGAAAAAGAAGAAGAAAGACAGACGTGTTCCTCGCAGTTACTTATTTATTCATTTATTTATTTATTTCTAATTTAATCCACAATATCTTTCATCGATAATATTCGAAACAAATCCTCGAGTACCCCTTTAATACGAATGTAGAAGGGCGGGGAGTTGGTTAAAACTGGGATTGAGGTTAAAAAAAGAGGAAATAAAAGAAGTTAAAAGAAATGTAATAAAAAAAAAAACGTAATAAAAAAAGAAACATGGACGTTAAGAGAGAGAGAGGGGTGCCAAAACACCCGATTCTACGTACGGCCCTGAAGGGTAACGTCGTACTCAGTTCTCTCGTGTACGCGCTTCGCCGAGTAGCAGTTAGTCGTTCGTTGTCCGCCAAATGACGAGGACCGTGCACGTTGCGTTCTTCTCTCCTTTGACAATAGTACTTCTACTACTATTACTACACTACTATTACTACTACTACTACTACTACTACTACTACTACTACTACTACTGCTGCTACCACCATCACCACTACTATTACTACCGCGCCTTCCTTAAATTTCTATACCCAATAAAATCGAAGATCCATCGTCGGAATCGTTCCGATACTCGTTAATTTTTCAATTACTTTTTCTTTTTATTTATTTATTTTTTTTTCTTCATATACCTTTCGAACGAAGAGAAAAAAAGAGACCAAAGAAAGAAGGGACACACATAACATATTCGGACGATAAATAAAGACGATATAAACGCGCGCGCGGATGCGCAAGAGGATACGTTGGGAAAAGGCGCGCGCGCTTATCAAAGGAAAGGAAACAGCGGCGCAAAAAGGCAGGAGGAATCTGTTGTTGAAGGTGGCGGAAGAGGAGGGAGAGGGAGAGGACGAGGGCGAGGACGAGGGAGAGGTGGAGAAGGTGTAGGGGTGGTGGTGGTGGTGGGACGACGTTGGGCGGTGTCAGGTAAGGTCTCCCGTGGCTTTTCCCTTTGTTTTCTTTCTTTTTTCCCTTCGTTGTTTTCTTTTTTCTTTTTTTTGTTTTTTTTTGTTTTTATTTTGTTTTCTTTTTTTTTGTTTTTTTTTGTTTTTATTTTGTTTTCTTTGTTTTTGTTTTTTTTTCTTTTGTCTCTCTTCTCTCTCTCTCTCTCTCTCTCGTTCGTTCGGTTTTCCTCCATCCTCCCTCCCCGGCCAACCCTCCATCTCCCGTATTTCTTCTTTTAAATCCCAAAAGATTGGAAAACCGAGGGAAAAGTTTCGTCTTAGGGGACGAAGAGGGTAGGACGCATCTTTCTTCTTTTTGTTTACTTTCGAAAATAATTAAACGATAAATTTTCGTAATCCGAGAAAGAGAAAAGGACGGGAGGGAGGGTGAGGGTTTCAAGGAGGGGTGGGTGGTAATGATGGTGGTGGTGGTGGTTTTGGTGGTAGGGAGAAAGTTTGGAAAAGGGGTTAAAAATCGTTGTTAATTTTTCGAAAGGTGGGTAAAGTGGGTGGCTGGGTGGAGGTGTAGAAATGATCGAAGGAAAGGGGTTGAGGGGAGGGAGAAGGAACAACTACGACGACGACGACGATGAGAAATATTTCTCGTTCGGTTAACCTCGGTCGAGTTCGGTTCAATCTGACGAACACGAACCTAACCTCTCTTCTCTTATCCCTTATCTATCTCTTCTCTATCTCTTATCTAACGTGCGTACTATCATCGTTTGACGTTTCCATTAGTTTCGCCGTTTCGTTTTCGTTCGTTGTACGCTTGTTTCTCTATTTTTGTTAGTTCCTTCGTTCGTTCGTTCGTTCGTTTGTTTATTTATTTTCTATTACAAACGTCGTACATGTATTACCACTGATCGATCGAAGAATATATATATATATATGTATATGCGTTTGAGTAAGACAAATACGTTCTTTTTGCCTTTACACTATTTACAAGAGTATAATGAATGACGTTTATACGCCCTACCGCCAGGAGTTCACTTTATTGGAGTAATAAAAACGTCTTATAGAATATAAAAGGGGGGTGTAAGTGTATAAAAGCTTTTGTTTTCATGGTTAATGCTCTCTCTCTCTCTCTCTCTCTCTCTCTCGGCGGAAGCTAGGGAAAGTTCAATCGATAAACGAACTGCTTGCTTGCTTGCTTGCTTGCTAGCTTGCTTGCTTCGTAGTTGTCGTCGTCGTCGTCGTCGTCGTCGTCGTCATTGTCGTAGTCGTCGTCGTTGTAGTCGTCGACGTTGCGGTACGACGGAAAGTAACTCTGAACACCCTCGGTTCCTTCGATACCACCGCCTTCGTAAAGTAATTCAGCTATGGTGCTAGTGGCGAGAAAGCTGACGGTAGTGGTGGTGCTGTTGATGGTGCTGGTGGTGAAAATAACGATGGCGATGGCGGCGATCATGTTGGTGGTGAGAAGCCAGTTAACTCGCTTCGTTACATTGCAAGACGTCTATTTCTATCTTTTTTCAACTCTTTCTATCATCTCTCTCTCTCTCTCTCTCTCTCTCTCTTTTTCTCTTTCTCTCTTTCTCTTACTCTCCTTCTTTACTCTAGAAAGAGAGAGAGAGAGAGAGAGAGAGAGAGAGAGTCAAGTGCTCTTCTTTCATCTTCTTCGTCTTTCCTTCCTTTTCTTTTTCTTTTCTGCTTCTTTTTTTTCTCTTTCTCTCTCCCTCTCTCTCTCTCTCTCTCTCTCTCTCTCTCTCTCTCTCTTTTCATCTTCAGTCTTTTTTCTTCCTCTCTTACAAGCACCTTCTACTACCCAACTACTTTACTTTCTTTCTCTTTTCAATAGGAATCTCGTAGAACGTTGACCCTTCTTAATTCGTTTCTCTAGTAGTCCTCTGTACCTACTTACTTATAAGATCCCGGCTTTTTGTGGTATTTCTATATATATATGTGTATGTGTGTGTGTGTGTAACCACATATGCATGCTGTCTATCTCTCTTTCTCTCTGTATGTTTGTGTATGTATGTATGTATGTATGTATGTATGTATGTATGTATGTATGTATGTATGTATGTATGTATGTATATATTTACTTTGCTTTTTATTAGTTTGTCTTTTTTTCTTCATCCTCTTCTCCATCTTCTTCTTCTTCCTCTTCTTTTTATTTAGTCCGTAAAAAAAAAAAAATTAGAGACGACCCTTTTCACATATTAATGTATGTATGTATGTATGTATGTATGTATGTATGTATGTACGTACGTACGTACGTACGTAATATATACGTATTTGTATATCTTAAGATCTTTTTTGCCTCTCTTAATGAGCGAGGATGTGGAGTTGAGGCATATTTAAAAGTGAGAGACTCGTTTGTAAAAGATCTTGCTCGACTTTACAGACGTATTTTATCTGCGATTAAATCAATCGATTAGAAAATGGCAGACCAACGACGGCGCTTGGGTATTCGATTAATAACCTGGATTATATACCATAGTTATGATAAAACGCCATTTTATTTCGATTACGATCGGTAAATCTAATCTTTTGAAAGTTTCTTCTGATGATTCTGAAAATTCGTATGCCATATCCTACTTTCGTAGAAATTTTTTTTTGTTTTTCTTTTCTTCTCTTCTCTCTCTCTCTCTCTCTCTCTCTCTCTCGTACACACACACACACACACAGTTTTGTTCGTTTAATCGTGAAAAGCAGAGATCTAATCTTATCGTGATAACGTTCTTATCGTGTAAAATGTTTTATCTCTGACGATTCTTAAGGGGCCTGATGGCGTGAGATGGAGTAAGAAAAAAAAACACACACACACAAAAAAAAGAGAGAGAAAAAAAACCAGAAAAAGAAGAGGAAGGAAAAACAACGGAGCGTAATAATCGATTCGCAAAGAGAATTTGCGCTCGTCGGCAGTAATAAAACGTCGTACCGCGAGTTACATTTGTTGTTTATCTCGTGTTTATCCTCGTTTTATCGATTGTCGGCGACAGATGTTTCTCAAAATCCCTTTTCCGACAACGTGAACGTTAACGGAGGGTAACATTTGTTATTTTGTTTTCTCGTTTCTTTCCTTTTTTTTTATTATTATTATTATTTTTTTTTTTTCTAATTATTTTCTTCACCCCTTTCTCTCTCTCTCTCTCTCTCTCTCTCTTTCACACCTCTCGCCTCCCACTTTCACACCCTTTCATCAAAATTCTCAATCCCCTTGTTCGCGGCAGCCGAGCGTGATTTATTATCCCCCGATGCGAGGCGTATTGTGACGTGGAGAGAATTAAAAAAAAAAAAAAAAGAAAAAGAAAAAAAAAGAAAAGAAAAGGAAGAATAAATAAACGAAGAGGAAAAAAATAATTCGAAAAAGAAAAAAATAAATAAATAAAGAAGGAAAGGGGAACAAAAGGGAGAGGAGAATCGATCGTACTTTAAAATACTCTCGTAGAAAAATAATAAGTAAGCATTGGGGGGAAGTAGTTAAAGGAAAGCGTTTCGTCGATTTGTCGATGCTTTCGATTATCAACAAATGTCGATTAGAATCGCGTTTGCGTGTGTCTATTGGAAAAGTCGAACGAAGTGGAATACTACTTGCCGTTTTTTTATTTGTTCTCTCTCTCTCTCTCTCTCTCTTCTCTTTTTGTTTTCTTTGTAATATCGCAAAAGATCGAAACATTAAAACGCGCCACTACGATATCGATCTCAACGAACAGTTGTTTTTCGAACCTTTCGTTCGATCGAGTACACTCGAAAAGTCAGTAACAGCATTTTAATTTCAATTTCAATTTCAATTTCAATCTCAATTTCCATACCATTTTATTTCATTTCATTTCATTTCATTTCGTTTCATTTCGTTTCGTTTCGTTTCGTTTCGTTTCATTTCGTTTCGTTTCGTTTCGTTTCGTTTCGTTTTATTTCACATTTTTTATTTTCCTTTTCCTTTCCCTTATTTCTTTTCCTTCTTTTCTCTTTTTTGTTTTTTGTTTTTCATCGATTAATAATCGCAACGAGGCAACGAAGAATAACAGTCTACCGGGTGTATACGTATTTCTCGATGTCTATTCGACGAGCTTTGAACGTGATTTCAATGTCAAGAGTCCTTAGCTACGTGCTCAATGCAAGAGAATATATAAAGTGAGAGAGAGAGAGAGAGAGAGAGAGAGAGAGGAGGGGAGAAAAAACGGAAAAAAGAGGGGGAGATAGAGAGCGAGAGCGAGAGAGAGAGAGAGAGAGAGAGAGAATAGAAAAAGAAAAACGGGGTGAAAGAAACTAATGAAAAAAACCACCTCACCCTTCAACCCCGCCTCGCCCCGCCATTTTTTTTTTCACAGCTCGTTTGCTCGTTTGCGATCTTCGGTAATTTCATGGCCTCTCTCTCTCTCTCTCTCTTTCTCTCGTTCAGCGGTAGTTCTTTCGTTTTTCTTTTTATTTCTACTTTTTTATTTTTTCTTTTTATTTCTATTTTTTTATTTTTCATGTTTTTCTCCCCCAGTTTTTCTCGTTTCCGTTTCTTTTCCTCCCTTTCTCTCACCCAACGCGAAAATTTTCCATCGCGACGTACGCGCGTTTTGCTCCACGAGTGTCATTGAAAGAGAAAATTGTAGGATGTAGGTGTGTCGGGGGGAGGGGGGAGGCGGTGGAAGGGAAAAAAGAAGAACCATTTATTAATCGTATTTCTGGATGAAAAATAAAGAGGGAATTAGGAGAAGAACTGTCAAAGGGTGAAGAGAGGAAGGGATGGGAGAGAGACAGAGAGAGAAGAAAGAAAAAAGGACGAGTGTGAAGCAAATTCGAGGAACGCTAACTGAGCTCTCTCTCTCTCTCTATCTCTCTATATCTCTCTCTCTCTCTCTCTGGCTTTGTCGGGGAGCTTTCGCCTATTTTTGCTGCGTCGTGCAAGAGCATTTATTAACCGAGTTCTTCGTTAAAAATTCCAACGACCAAGAGAATATCTCGTACCATGCATACTATATACATATATACTTACATATATATATATATATATATATATATATATATATATATATTTATGTATATGTATATGTGTATGTATGTATGTATATATGCATGTATGTGTATATATATTATACTCGTATATATGTACTCTCGTTGCTCCGACATTGACAGAGAAAAAGAGAGGAAGAGAGAGAGAGAGAGAGAGAGAGAGAGAGAGAGAGAGAGAGAGAGAGAGAGAGAGAGTAGGAGGTAAAAAATGAGTGTAAAAGAGGAGCGTCATACTTTCGAAATAAAAAGCTCCTTGAATAGTCTTTAGAATCTTTGATAGAAAAGTCCATTATACTTTCTATTCCTTCGGTACCCAAAAAAAAAAAAAAAAAAAAAAAAAGAAAAAGAAAAGAAAAAAGAAAGACAAAGAGTTAGTTATCAGGTGGTGTGCAGTGTCCGAAAAAAAAAATAAAAAGCGAAAAAAGAATAGGAGGAAGAAAATAATCGAAATAAAATAAGAAGTAAAACAAAAAGGAAATAAAAATAAAAACAAAAAGAGAGAGAGAGAGAAAGAGAGAGAGAGAGAGAGTGAGAGAGTGAGAGATTAAATTAATCAAATCGAACGTTACATCGATCGCTTGTTATTGTTTATCGATAATATTCGTTGTTACAGAGAAATTTGTAATATACAACAACGACGACAACAACAACAACAACAACAATAACAATAACAACAATAATAATAAGAAGAAGAAGAAGAAGAAATAAAACCGCAAAACTGGCGAACCTGGCGAATCTCGCGAGTTGCGTGTCTACGATGATAGACGACGAGGATCAGGAGGAGCTCCGTTGTACCGGAAGTGACGTAGAGATCGAAGAATACACGGATACGGAAGAGGCACCTTACGTCGGCCCTTATCGTGCCAATTCCGATAAGCTATTCGATAGCAAAGCAACATGGCAAAAATTCACCTTCCTAATAACCCTGCTAACCGTGATTACGTCCGTGACCGTTCTAGTTATCGGTTTTCCACTTTATCTCGAAAGCATCAGCGCCGTATCGAACTCTTACACTGGTAAGCGAATATCCATGATCATCCTCATGTTTTTTCTTTTCTCTTTCATTCTTTCTTTTTTTATTTTTTGCTATTTTTTATTTATTTATTTATTTTTTTTTATGATCCTTTGATTGAAAGTAACACTCAAAACAATTTTTAGATGAAAGTAGCACGCAAAACAATTTTTAGATGACAGTAACACGCAAAACAATTTTTAGATTGTATACTTGCTATGAAGAAGAAAAAAAGGAAAGAAAAGAAAATAATAATTCGAGCATATGATACATAGGCGTTATATTATTATTAATTTATTAGTAAGCTCCGATGTATCACATTATAATATATACTATAATCGATATTATAGTATCATATTGTAATATCGATAAATCGATATATATATATATATATATATGCGTATACCGCGATCGTTCGTTTTTCTTCGGATAGCGTGGAAAAAAAAGAAAAAAAAAAAAGAGAGAAAAAATTTCAAAATTTTATTCGATAATTTCTATGGGGGGAAGGAATCTTCGAACGGGGGCGTGACGATGCCGTTCGTTGAAAAGAAATTTTTGGCGTCATCGATTTCTTTCTTTCGTTTGCAAGGAAAAAAAAAAAAAAGAAGAAAAAAGAAAAAGAAAAAACGTCGGCGTTAACGTGTGTTTAGAATGATAAAACGATATCCGTCGTGGATCGTTTATTTTTTTTTATCGTGTTACTTTGAAAAAAAATTTTTAAGATTGTATAACTCGTATAAAAAGAATATATATAAATATATATATTCAGGTCTGTATATTTATCCGACAAGCTTGTAAGAATCCTATCGTTCTTATTATCTCGTGATTTCTAAACGTAAGATCACTGACCGTAAATAATGGAAGCTTATCCAGGAGAATGGATATATATATATATATATATATATATATATATATATATATATATATATATAAATTCTCGAAGTGAAGAACGCGCGATCTTGTTAGTAGGGAGAGAATATATTTTCTTTTACGCGAAAATAAACATGTCGACAAAGCGAATTTTTATTCGAGCAATGATCGAATAAATAAAACAAAATATATATATATATATATATACATATGTGTATATAGGTAGCTTAGTGCACTAAGGTAATTTAAAAAAGAGTATTATGTCAGACTGCATTAGTGTGTTAGTGTTGTGTATTTATTTATAAGGTACCTTTTTGTAGTGCACTAAGATCATTTAAAAGAGAGTTATGTCATATATATATATATATACACACACACATATATCCGTATACATAACAAAAATAAAAGATAGGGAAATGAAAAAAAAAAAAAGAAAAAGAAAAAACATGTTATTTCTCTTAGGTCTCATCTTCAGTGCACTCGGGTCCGCTTGCATTATCGGGCTCGTTTACGTCATCATGGAAAAAGTCTCACCCCCTCCGCCTTTGGTACCGAACTCGATGAGAATAAGGATTCCACGTTGCATCCTAATCAAAATAAGCACGCTATATGCCCTCTCAGGCATTCTCGTTGCACTATCTCTCGATCAGAATCGAGTACTGTGTCATCTACAGGATCCGATAAAGGGCATCACTCTGCTTTTCTCATTGGTTTACTATTTCTTCTTCTCTCGAAAAAGTAAGATATACACGTTTCTTCAAAGCAAGGAAGATAAAGAAAATATAAATAAATAAATAAATAAATAAATAAATAAATTTCTCGTTAATTTAGGCAAAAAAAAAGAACGACAAATTTTGAATCGTAAAAAGCAAACAGAATTAAGCTCGCGGTTCGTTCGCAAAACTCTCTCTCTCTCTCTCTCTATATATATATATATATATATATATATATATATATATATATATATATATCTTTAGAAAGATTTATTAATATATAAAATCATATTAATTCATAATTACATTATATTCGTATATCTTGTTAATTAAATTAATAACGCATTACACTTAGGAAAATTATCCAATATTTATATAGCGAAAAAATTCCAATTACTTCTCTCTCTCTCTCTCTCTCTCTCTCTCACTCTCGTATTATTTAGCTCGTTAAATAAATTGAAAGCACAAATTACTCTTAACGACCGTCGGGTATTTGTATACTTAAGGAGAAGAGAAAAAAGGGAAATAAAATAAAATAAAATTATCATTAAACGTTATTCATTCTGTTGAGATGAAATTAAGGATGCATTAACATTTACATGTTTAACAGCCATATATATATATATATATATATATATATATATATATATATATAAATTATTAAAAAAGAAATGATACGTATATATCGTCAATGAACGAGATATGTTAATACGTTTTTATAAATAATCTATTATTACGCGAGTTTATTTGTTATTTATATAGATAATATGAAATATTTTTTATGGGGATTTCAGTGATGAGCCTTCAACGAATATTCGCGAGCACGACTATAATAGTTGGCCTGTTTATAAGCGTCGATTATGGCCTTTGCGACGAGTTCCGTTGTAGGGGAAGAGAGGTCTCGGCTCATACGGCGACCATGAGAGGATCCTGGGGCGTTAGAGCTGTCTGGACGTTTGTTTACGTCGGTGCATTGGCCGCTTTCGCGATGTTCTTCACTATGCTCGAGCGTCATTATACCACAGGGGTAAATTTTTAAGACTTTTTTCTTCCTTCCAATTATACACGGCCAATTAACGCCGTTGCTCATTTCTTTATCTATTTTTTTTTTCCTTTCTTTTTCTTGTTTTTTTTTTTTTTTTTTTTTTTTTTTTTAAACTAGAACACGCTAAATCAACGAAACGAGAACACCGTGTGTGTGTGTATTGTTTTTCATTGTTTTCGTTACTTCGTTGCGATAATCACGGCCCATTCGAATGTGCGAATTAATCTTCTTGCATTCGTTCAAAGAATTTCTTAAGAGAAAATAAGAAAAAGAATAAAAAATGAAGAACAGGAATTCTCTATTACGCTATCGCGAACCAATGATATAACTTTTAACATGAAAAATATTCAATAATAATATAACATTGATGTAATATTAATATTAATATTGTATTTTTATACTTCAATTTTTTTTTCTTTTTTTTTTTTTTTTTTTTTTTTTTACTTAAAGTAAAGTGAGTAAAATTAATTGTTCGTTATATATCGACATTGGACATCATGTGTTTCGTGAGAATAAATTAATTGTCAATAATTGTCGATGTTAGCGTACGCTTACGCGCGTTAACTTAACGTCGATTTAAATTAATTATCACACGTCGACTGTATGCGTCGATGTCGATTAAAAAATTAATCCCGTTTCGTTGGAAGAAATTAAGTAAAGCTTGAGATTGAAAACGAGAAAAGAAAAAAAGAGATAAAAAGAAAAAAAAATAATAAAAATAGAAAAACGAAAAAGAAAGGAAAAGAAAAAGGGGGGGAGAAACGTTTGTGAACGGATGAAATTAAATGTAACAGGATTGGATGCCATTATTAATCGACTAACCGATGTGGTGATATCATTTCATTTATTTTCCTTGTTTTTCTTTTCTTTTCCTTTATCTTGTTTTCCACAACGACAGCAACAAAATATCTGCCAATTGCTGACGACGCAGCCGAGTTCCTTCCTATACACAGTTTCTCGCTTGGTCTCCTCGCGTGACATACGACGAAGAGGGTCGGAGGAGGAGGGTGGTAGATTGTTGCACGTCACGGACCCAGATCCAACAATAAAGCCGAAGAATTATCCGAAACCCCCGATACTTCAGACCCTTTTCCACATACATGCCATCGCATTTTTTGCGATCCTCACGCTCTGTTGGTTGGACACGTTGCCTGGTATCGGTAGGGTAGGTATAATAATAAGAAGAAAAAAAAAAAAAGAAAAAGAAAAAGAAAGGAGAATACGTTTGTTTATCCACGAAGATCGACGGTTAAATGGTATAAAACAGAAGAAAAAAAGAATGTTGGACTACGTCGCCGTATTTTTCTTCTTTCTCTTTTTTTTTTTTTTCTATATTTTTCCTTTCTCTTTGTTTTCTATTCTCTCCGATTTTCTACTTTCTCGGTATACATTGAAATAACGTAGAACGAGTAAGATTCGCGGATCATTGATTAATCCGGTAAAGACTTGAATCTTATATATTTGAATATATATATATATATATATATATATATATATTGGATATATATCGGACTGCTGCTAATATAATCGCTGTTTTTTTATTTTTTTATCACTTCGTCGATCTAATATATTTGAATATATATATATATATATATATATATATATATATATATATATATATATGTATGTATGTATGTATGTATGTATGTATGTATGTATGTATGTATGTATGTATGTAAGTATGTATACATATGTTATTAGGTTGGCAAGGATGAAATTTGTAATTGGTCGATCGACTTTGCCCCCTCCCCCTCCTATTTTTCCCCCCTACAAATTTCATCCTCGACGATTCAATTAAATCGCGAGAAGATGGACGAACGCGCGCGAGTGCTTGAGATTGGCGGATATGAAAAAAAAAAAAAAAAGAAAAGAAATTAAACGAAACGAGGACGAATGTTGATCGTATAAAAAGAAAAGAAAAAAGAAATAAAATAAATAAATAAACAATTCGTTTTTAGGGTTTATCACCGGTCGATCTTTATCGTATCGTCGAACACGGTTTGTCGTGTCACTTCAAATCAACCGATTCCTGTTCCAACGTATCCAGCCACGCATGGATATCTCTTATCGCTTACGTCTCCTTCGTCGTCTCATCGATGAACTTTCTTTCGATGTGCGAAAGCGCCGTATTCACCGTCGCGGCGGCTACGGTGTCTCTACCATTGTCAGGAATATGGTGGAGCATTTACAAAATGAACGTCGGCGCAAACGGCGGTGAGTTTTTGAACGTTCATATTCGATCAATAACAACAACAACGACAACGACAACGACAACGACAATAACAACAATAGTAACAACGACAACGACAAAAACGATAACGTTAGATACTGATTCGCAAAATAAAAAAAAGGAAAATATTAATATTGAAATGAATTAATCGTTGCATCCCGTTGAACGAAATAGGTTTCATCGTTTGGTCACCCGAGGTCACTGGGGAATTAATTTGCGCTTTGCTCGGTCTTCCGATTGTACTCCTCGGTTTGGGTTTACTCGTCAGATCGCACTTCAGGGACAATCATGCCTGTTATCAAACGGTGCAACAACCACCGGAGATACAACACGAGCCGCCACCATGCCACAGATGAATCCTTCCTGCGTTTATATTTTTTGTTTTTTCTTCGCATATACATACATATTACGTACGCCTGCTACGTTGATGATAGATATTATAATTGAGAACGAAATAAGAAAGGAAGATGAGATATTAGATTGGACCGATGGATAATCGATTTCCAATACGTAACGAAAAAGAAAAAAAGAAAAAAAAAGAAAAACGAATACAAGCTAACAAAATTTAGTCGAATCGAACATCATTATTATATTATTAACGGACGTATAATATAATTGTCCGCTAATAAGTATATTATTATTAATCTCATCAAATTGAAGAACGTACGTTTTCGAATCTTAAGATGATTACGTTAATATGCGTGATTGATTTATATCGAATCGATGGGATCGATCGCAGGAGGGATGTGATTTTAACGGAGATACGCGCATGAACGAACCAGACGCGATTCCTTTGACCGTCTAACGATTTTTTTCTTTCTATTTTATTTTTCATTCTTTTTTTTATTTTTTTTTTTTTTTTTTTTTTTTTTTTTTTTTAAGAAAAGAAGGAAAACCGAAGAAAGAGAAAAAAGACGAGAGAGAGAAAGAGAGAGAGAGAGAGAGAGAGAAAATACTTAAAAGAAAAGATAAAGAAAACGACATAAAAAAAAAAAAAGATAAAAAGAGAAAAGGAAATAAGAGAAATATGAAAGAATGATTGAAAGCGTTCTGATTTGGGGAGGGAGGTAGGGGGGGCTGATCAAACGATCGATTTTTCCTACGTAATGCCAACATACCATAAAGCAACAAAGAAAAAAAAAGATTAATAAATAAAAGAATATTATTATCAGTCGATCCAGAACGTTATTGCCAGTTTATATTTTATTTTGATAACGAAGCATGCTGAAGAAAAGCAAAAAAAATTAGTGTGTATATATATATATATATATATATATATATATAAATGGTAGAACGTTCGCGATTTGTTTCTATTGTGCTATAAATGACGTCTTATTGTTATAATAACAATAGAAAAAACAATGAAAGCGCACACTAACGGGTGCTCAGAGGGAGGGAGGGAGAGAGAGAGAGAGAGAGAGAGAGAGAGAGAAAGAGGTGTAGTGAAAGTAAAAGGGGGAAAAAAAATTAAAAAAAAAATAAAACTAAATAAAATAACAAGGGGCAAAAAAAGAGAAACTACTTTTGTAGGAAAAAAATTATGCACGGCACGTGTGTTTCTAGTCAAAACTGAAAGTTTCGTACTTTGATGTACCTTTAGATTCCAATTTTTTTTTTCGCAGTATATATATATATATATACATATATATATATATATATATATATATATATATATATGTATGTATGTATGTATGTATGTATACATAATAAATGTATATATATTCGTCGTTCGAATATAATAATAATAATGATAATGATAATGATAATGATAATGATAATAATAATAATAATAATAATAACAATAACAATAACAGTGACGCGCAAAGCGTATAAATTGCTCGCTGAAGAAAAAGTATTTTTTTATACGGATAAATTTTTTTAAAAACCGCTTCACTCTATAATTAGACATATACAAATATATATATATAAATATATACATCTTCTAAGGGATGTTTCATTAGACTTTGGATTAACAAAGAATGTCAAAGAAAAATGACGAAAATAAAAAAAAAAAAAAAAGAGAAAAAAATACAAAGATTAAAAAAAAAAATTAAATAAATAAATTAATAAATAAAATGAGATACAGAGGAAACGTAGAAACGAAAGACGAGCATGTGTCTAATGAAGAAGGAAATAAGATGATTGAGGATAATAATTATTTACCATAATAATGGTTTAAAAAAAGAAAAAGAAAAAAAAAAGAAAAAAAACCATTAATGTGTGTATATCGACGAATAATCAACTTCAAGCCATTTCTCAATATCCTTTATGCTAGATTGAACAAACATTATTAGTCGCGGATAGCAGTACAAGTAAAAAAATTTATAGAACGAGTGGTTTTTCTATTTCGTTTTTTATTCATCTATTTATTTATTTTTTTTTTTCCTCCGTTTTTTCTTTCCCTTTCTTTCTTTATTTTATTTTTTGTTCATTTTTTGTAAACATAAATTTTATATCTCACATTGTTAACACATATTGTTAACACATATATGTGTGTGTGTGTGTGTGTGTATATGTACCATTGTTATATTTATATTTTTCTAACTATATATATTTTACGTGTTATTTCTATTTACTTTGAACGAACCACGTGATCTTTTTCTACGTAAGCGTTACGTAAATTAATGTACAAATCGACTGTGATATTTTCCTACGTTTATAAGCGTTATTTTCCGTTTGTTATTTGTTCTCCTCATTTTATCCTACCTTTTTTCTCTTCTCCTCCCCTTTTGTATTCGCCTTTAATTAATTGCGAAGTAAACGGCATAGTGCGGGATTATTTTGCGTCTTATTTGATTTGCAAAAAAAAAAGAAAAAACAAAAGGAAAAAAGAAAGGAAACGAAGCAAGACGAGAATTCGTTTGTGTTTCCTTCAATTTGATGTACAAGCTATTATCAAAAAGCAAGAAAAAAGAAGGAAAAAAAGATAAAAAAAAAAAAATCAAATCTTTAGATCGAACGATCGCGATGGTATTAGCGATTGTTAAATGAAGAAGAAGAAAAAAAAAAGGAAAAAACAAAGAAAAGAAAAAGAAAGAAATGGAAACAAAAGAGAAGAAATACATTTGTATGTATTTGTGCCAAATATACTGAGTTTTCGTGTAAAGAAAAAAAAAAAAAAAAACAAAAAAAAAACAAAAACAAAATTCGAACGTTAGACTAAAATATATACTTACATATACATACACCCGCATACCCACCCACCCACACACACATAAAGGAAGAATATAAGAGGGGAAGGGAAGAATACGAGGGAAAAATATGAGAGATATTTCATTGATCTGACGTTATAATATTAACGATGTTTAACAACATTTCGATGTCACTTATATGTGTCAGCTTATACAAATATATTAACAATAACGAGATAGTTTATTGAATGTGTATTAAATTGTTTAAACGTGTTAGAAGTATAAGTAAAAAAAAAATTAGACTGTAAGACGGAGAAAGAGGGGAAAAAGAGAGTGAGTGTTTGAATGAGAGAGAGAGAGAGAGAGAGAGAGAATATTATTTATTGTTGGAATTATTGTACATCAATCATATTTTATTGGAAAACCTATATACGTCCACATTTTTACAATTGCATTAATATATACCAATAGAGAAAAAAGAGAAAAAGTAAAAAGAAAAATAAAACAAATAATACAACCAATAATACTCGAATAGAACGATTAATAATAATAATAACAATAATAATAATAATAAATAAATAAATAAGGATAATGTACGCGTCTGTTGATTTCGTATAACCGGAGTAAAGTGCTATAAACAATGTCAGTCCTACTTATAAATAATATTGGTAATTAATAACAGCTTTTACAATAACCAGACACATAACAAACGTATATATATATATATATGTATGTATGTATGTATGTATGTATGTATGTATGTATGTATGTATGTATGTATGTATATGTATATGTGTGTGTGTGTACATATATATACTCATTCGAAAATGTTAGTATATTAGAAATATATATATATACGAAATGTAAAATCAAAGTTTGTATTGGTCTCTACTAAAATATAATGTGACATGGATTACGTGAAATGTAGTATATACAAAAAGAAAAAGGAAAGATTGTACACACACACACACACACACAAAAGTACTGTTTTGATGATATATTTATATAATAATACAATATATACATACCATATAAATTTATGTGATATTGAAACAGAGTTAAGTGCTTATAATCAATCGAAACGTAGAAATTCGCGCGACGTAAGAGAGTGGCTTCGAAAGTTTGTTACCTGGGGGGGAAAAAAATTAATAAAACCTAGAGAAGGGATGAAGAAAATTAATTAAAAAAAAAAAAGAGAGAAAAGAAAGAGAAAAAGGGAAAAAAAGAAAAATTGCAAAATTTATACGTAGTATAATAAATCAATGGAGCCACGATCTTCTCGAATGTTTTCGTTTATTGCAAGGGATAAGTTTAAAAGCTCATCGGTACAATTTGTATATCGTTATATGTAGAATTTATTGTAAACTACAATTTTCGTACTCAACGTTTAAGTGTATATTTACATTAGAGACGAAATCGCTCGATTATATTACATAAGGTCGAAACACAAGATAGTAGTTTGTTTCTTCTTTTTTGTATTTTTTTTTTTCTTCTTTTTTTTTTTTTTTTTTTTTTTTTTTTTCTACAAGAAACATTCTCAAATTCTCATCGGCTTCGTCGTTTTGGCCAAGTCAACGCGCGCGCGCGTACGCACACGCACACGCACATACACAGATACATACATACGATCGATATTGTATAGTCGACGAGTATATTTAAAACCAAAAAAAAAAAAGAGAGAGAAAAAGAACAAAATAAAAAAAAATATATATGTATATACACACACACACACACATACACAAATCACGAAAATCTATCGTGGGAGGTGGAGGGGGGAAAGAGGAGAGTTAGTATAACAATTTCCGTACGATTTTTCGTTGTGGACGTTCGTTAAAAAAAAGAGTTTCTCGTGAATCGATTAAAAAAAAAAAAAAAAAAAAAAAGAAAGAAAGAAAAAAACATTACTCGATGTCAATGTAATCGATAGCACGGCGCTCTTCGGCAATTCGATTGATGGATGGATAGTTTTGAGAGTAAAGTTGTAATGAAATTTGAAAAAAGATAAAGGAAGGAAAGAGGAGGAAAAACACAGGGATTTTATAAACGGGTTGTCTGTCTGTCTGGGCATCGATTGTATCTATCGGTTGATTTTTTCAAAATCTTTCACACTTTTTCGAGAATCTTCGGGATATTATTTTTTTTTTCTTTCCTCTCTCTCTCTCTCTCTCTCTTTTATTATTATTATTATTATTATTACTATTATTATTATTTATTTATTTATTTATTTATTTGTTTGTTTGCTCAAATCGTTAACCTACGAGTATAGGAGATATTTTTTTATTTATTTATTTATTTATTTATTGTATTTATTTTCATCTCTACACGATGCCAACAAAAAATTTGTTCAAGAAATTCGACCTCGAAGAAGAATTTCGATCGACTTTTTGTTTTTTAAATAAATATCATTTAAAAGAATTTTCGGCTCAGGCGGTGCGCGCGCGCGCGCGCGCGCGTGTGTGTGTGTGTGTCAGCCATAGCGATTCGAAAAGCGTGACGTAGATAGGAACAAACGCGTTTTGGGAAAAATAAAAAGAGAAGGGAAGGAAAGAGAAAAGTTAAATGAATGGGAATTGTCGTTGCGCTTCTTTCAGATTGACGCTTTATAATAATGGTGTTACTATATTCGCCAGCGATCAGCAGTGCCGTATATATTTATATACAAGGCGTCTTCCTAAACGAGATACAATACATATGTAGTATATATATATATATATATATATATAAATATTAAAAAAAAATAAATAAATAAAAAGAAGTATTTGCCGGTTTGGTAGCGGAGTAGGAAAGGAAGGGTTTAAAATGTGGCGTATAGATAGTAAAAAAAAAAAAAAAATAAGGGAAAAGACTAAACAAAAAAGAAAGTGAGAAGGAGAGAGAGAGAGAGAGAGAGAGAGAGAGAGAGAGAGAGCAAAAAATATTTATTGTTCATTATTCAAAAACAAATTGTTGACAATTCTCTATTTTTTTTTCTTTTTTTTTTTCCCTTTTCTCTTCTTTCTTCTTAACAATTATTATAATTTATAAGCAACCAATGCGACCCTCTTGTGATTGGCATCGATCCTCTCCGACATTTTTTTACCATTAACAATGAAATCCTCATAGAATGCGCTTGCCAAAAATTCACCTTTCAAATTTTCGGCGATACGTATCGAATAATTTGATGTGTAAACGGCGATCGCGACCTTCGGTATCGCCGCTTCCAAAACTATACCCAAATCGGGAGCCATCGAAACTTTTTTAATATCGCCATTCTCCAACATCCTTCCTAATTTCAATGTACATTCCGTAAGTAGCATACCTATACGACGTCCACGATATTTTTTATCAGTTCCGAGATAAAACATTTCCAACATGGCATCGACGTTGTATCTTTCGAATATGTTCACTCTCGACTCGACCTGTGTATATAATAGAGAGAGAGAGAGAGAGAGAGAGAGAGAGAGAGAGAGAGAGAGAGAGAGAGAGAGAGAGAGAGAAAAAAAAAGAAAGAAAGAGAAAGAAAAAAAAAGAAAAAAATATATACATTATCCAAACCAACTCTTCTCAATCTTTCTCACAATAATCACTCTTTCTCTCTCTCTCTCTCTCTCTCTTTCTCTTATATTACTCTCGCGACAAAGAAAGAAAGAGAGATGGAAATAATTTTTAATCGATAAGTCGTTTGAAAGGGGATTAATTAATTATTTGTTTTCCTCTTTTTGTCGAATCGATTGATAAATTAATGATTATTGTATTTTTTTTCTCTTTTTTCTTTTCTTTCCCCCCTCCCCCCCCCCCCCCCGTTTATAATAATACTCACGTTATCGAGAAAATTAATGAGTTCGATGCAAGAACGATGCTTTATATTCTTCTCGATGAAACTCTCGAGTGCATCCTTCTCGCCGTCCTTCAATGGAATCTTCGGGATAATAGAGAAGAAGTTATGATGTTGTTTTAAGATCATGATTTATCTCTTATACTTGTAAAATGGAATTGGTAAAACGCATATTACTATATCGTTTGTATTACGTAGTAGACGTGACAAATGTAAATTAATTCGTAATTGGACAATTGTCTCTCTTTGTCCTCTATCTCCCTCCCCTCCCCCCGTTACCCCCTACCCCCTCCCTACCCCATATCCCCTCTCAACTGTTTCCCATTATTTCGCTTTAACGAATAATTTTTTTCTTCTTCTTCTTCTTCTTCTTCTTCTTCCTCTCGACTTTAACAGCATCTTCTCTTTCAGTATTTCTCCTCGCTACAATCGTAATATTTTAAGGCGCCGAGTTACACTCTTAAGAATTTTTTGTCTTCTTTTTTCTTCGAAGGAAAAATTAAGCGACGTCATAAAAAAGGAAAAAGAAGAAATATCGACGTACCGTCGAAATGAGACCTATATCTAAATATCGAAACTATAATATATCGCCATTGTAAACTCCAAAGTAAACGAGGGAAAAGTAAAGGAATAAAAAAAAAATAAAAAATAAAATAAAATGAAATAAAAGAAGAAGAAAAAAAAAGAAAAAGAAAAGAATATACTTACATGCATTTTATTAAAAATCACTCCGGCTATCTCGTTGGTGTCATTGTCTATAGCGATTATCGAAACCCCGTCTTTAACGACTTCCCTGAATATCAATTGCATCTCCTCGGGTGCGCCACTTTCCTCAAACATGCCCAATCCAATGGCAATGTTTTCGTTGGCCATAGTGCTCGCTTGTACGCGCAATGCATCTTCCAATCTATCCCTCGTAAGTAAGACGTAATCGATCCCATTTTGACGTCGTATCAATTGCGTTCCCATATTCTCGAATCGTTCCGTCGACTTCAAAACTTGAGACTGCTAAGTGCGCGCGCGAGAACTAATAAAGAAGAATTCTCTTCATTCGTGTTAAAAGCCGTGAGCGCGCGTATATACGGAAGATATAGATGATAATATTTAAAAGGTTTAAAACAGTAACATAATTTCATAATTATCTCACGTCTCACCGTCGAGCAAATATTTGATAATTTCAACGACACCGACAAAAAAAGAAAAAAGAGAGAAGAAAGGAAAAAACGTTAAGGAATGTTATCGCGATAAATTCTGAATTGTGGATGAGAGAGGAGTATGATAACGTGCACGCTTTTACGTACGATAGTTTCCAAACTACTGAACCTCCCGCGCGCGCGCGTTTGGTCTTATTACAACCGTGTGTGATATTATTATGCACCATTGGGTTGGTCGGTTGGTTGGTCGGTCGTTCGTCGGCCAGTACACACCACTTCACATCTCTACGCTTCGATACTTCGTTTCCTAAATTACGTTTAACGCTCGATAACGTACAGTTTATAACGAATTTTTCGGGCTTATTTTCTTTTTCTTTTTTTTTATGTACGTTTAATTCAATCTAATTTGATAAAATTGGATAAAATATTTTCGATGAAACACAAACAAACACGCACGCATGCACACACACACACACACACTTATATATGTAATATAATATAATATAATTTTATTCCAAAAAGAGAATATAATTATTAATATATGATTTATGAGAAGAGTTAATTAACGATAAGAGCGATAACAATTAAAAGTGATATGTGTATGTGTATATATATATATATATACACACGTATGTGTATAATTAATTACGTATATGTATAATTATTAACGTTAAATAAATTCATGTAAGATTATCAAAGGTACAAGTTTTAAAACGTTCGCGTTCTCACATTGTAACACATTGTAAAAATATACAAGTACGTACCGTCTATATACTCCGATGTCGTTACGTAAAAAAAGACACACACTCTCTCTCTCTCTCTCTCTCTCTCTCTCTCTCTTTCAAAGTAAATCGATATCATTGTCATCTATTCTACTATCGTTTCAATAATATCATACCATTCGCGAACGTTTACTTGTAATTTTCTTTGGTACGATTAGGTAGAAAAAATTAAAAAGAAAGAAAAGAAAAAAGCATTTCTATCCAAGTTACTTTTCCTTCCTCCTCACCCCCTCCTCCTTTGCGCGATTATAATGGATATCTTTTAATCGACGCTTTATATATCGTCAAACGCAAAGAAAATATTCTTACAAAATTCTTTTGGCAACCAAAACGAACGTACGATGTTCCTTATCGATTTTATCGCTAAATTTCTTACCATTGAACTCGTATTGATCGAAATTACGTTCCAGCAATTCCTCAAATCCCAACTTCACACCGATCTTTTTCGAATAAATCGACGTCATTATGGCCGAGGACAATGTAGGTACGGCATCATAATTCTCTATGACGTTGCTGTCGTTAATAGTTACCGGCATTTTAACGGGATTGCCACGTTTCAATTCCCGGGCGATCTCCAACGAGGAGCTAACCAAAAGTTCGCCTATTTTGCGTCCACTGTAACCCGCTAGTGTACCCAAGAACATCATCTCCAATATGCATTTGACGTTGTAATGCTCGAAGAGATTGATTTGGCTGTCTATGTCGATCATGAAGTCTACCAGGGCCTTCGACGATTTGCATTTACAATTCTCGCCGAATAATTCGAACGAACTCTTGTCCGTAGGATTTCCAAGAACCTAAAAAAAAAAAGAAGAAAAAAAAGAGAAAAAATAATAATTAATGAATTAAGAAGAAGAAATAAAAATAAATCAATCAATTATTTCTTTTTGTTTTTCTTAAAAAGATTTAATTAAGATTTAATTAAATTAATTAATTAATGTATTTATTTTATCCTCATAATATTATTATAATGATAATAATAATAATATTATTATGAGGATAAAATAAATTTATCCGTTTATTTTGAATCTTTATAATATTATATATATATATATATATATATATATATATATATATATATATATATAATAGATAATAGATAAATATAATACATATAGACTTGGATTTACCTGAATTTTATTGAAAAGCGCGCCGACAACCTCCATGCTCTCTACATCAATGGCGACAACGCTGACGCCATCTTTGGCGGCGTTCAAACAAAGTTGTATCAATTCTTCGATGGCCTCGGGTTCCACCGCGAGTTCCACGCCTTTGCATACGTTCTCGCGAATGAAAAAACTTTTTCTCATAATTTCGATTGCACCGGATAATGTATCGTCCGTCAACGATTCAAATTCGATGGCCCCGTCCTCGGTCGAACCCCATTGTCGATAAGACGACATTCTCTTGCGTGCTCTATCGACAAAAGCGAAATGAAATCCATTATTTCTCTTACGTTGAGATTTTCTATACGTTGAAATTCTTATACGTTTTTGTTCTAGGAAAGATACGTTTGTTCTTGCAAGAAGAAAGGAGGAGGGAGGAAGGAAGGAAGGACAAAAGAAAAGGAAGAAAGAAAAAATAAATAAACAAATTAAAAAAAGAAAAAAAAAATTGCTATCAAAAATTCTTCGGAATAGTCTTTTCTCTCTCTCTCTCTCTCTCTCTCTCTCTCTCTCTCTCTCTCTCTCTCTTTCTCGATACCGTATCTTCGTGCACGAACTAATAATAATCGTGATATATCGAAAAGAGACACGTGCTAAATATTTATTTTTCATATCTCTCTCTTTTTTTTTTTCTTTTTATTATTACTTACACATTATATATGGATAATTATTAAGAAAAAGAAAAAAGATAAGATAGAAATTATTTTGCGAGGAAGAATGTTGCGTTATCGTTCTCTCTAACGATAAGAACATTTAACACTTTATCTCTCCCTTTACAACACGTGACACTATCTGTATTTGCCTCTTTAATTATTTCACTTTTTCGATGAAAGTTCTTTTCTTTTCTTTAATTTTTTCCTCTTTCCTTTCTCCTTTTCTTTCCTTTTCTTCTTCCGTGAATCAAAGGAATGATTCGAAGAAAATGAAACAATAAAGAAAAAACAAAAGTAAAATGTACGATAACAAGTATAGAAATAAATAAGTATAAACGGATGAATAAATAAACATAAAAAAAGATTGAAAAAAAAAATATAAATAGATAAAATAAATAATGAATAGATCTTATAATAAATAAATAAATAAATAAATATGAATAGATCTTA
>OU426855.1:7285472-7305472 GCA_911387685.1 Dolichovespula media | reverse complement strand
CGATAACACCGATGTGTGTGCGAAAAATTCGAAAGTGTTGTAAATATATTAATATAAAGGAATAGGAAGCAGATAAAAAAAAAAAAAAAGACAAGTAAACCGTACAAACCAAAATGACTTCCACTTTCGATTGCAAAGAGAAAAGAAATAAACAGACAGACAAACAAACAAACGAGCAAACAAGAATTGAAACCTGACTCACGAGAGAAAATACATTATTTTTTACGAAAATTCGAAAGTGTAGTAAATATATTAATATAAGGGAATAGGAAGCGGATAAAAGAAAAAGAGATAAAGAATACAAATTAAAATGGCTTCTACTTTCGCTTGCGAAGAAAAAAATAAATGAACGAACAAACAAAAAATTAAACTTGACTTACGAGAGAAAATACTTTTACGAATGGATACAATAAGTTATATGGGTTCTCCTCGGGACACCATAAGATGCGTCAAGGTGTCACAGCGAATAACGAATTATGAATAATAGACGCATTCATATATATATGCAATACATATACGTATTTATCTATGCATATATATTTATATCACACACACACACACACACACACACACACACACACACACACACACACACACACACACACACACACACACACACACACACACACATGGATACATCTACGTAAGTATATAAATGCATAGATTACTCATTTTATATTTTTTTTTTCGTTTGATCAATCGCGTCGCTCTAAAGTTAACTCATTTATAAACGAACGTGTCATCGTCTCGTGTGGTCCAAAAAAAAAAGAAAAAGAAATAAAAAAACCACATAAATAAGAATTTTATCTAAATACAAAGCTTACGTTGTTGCGCTCGCGTTTCCATTTTAAAGAGACGATTAAAAACGCTGAATCGGCTCTCATCTCCTCCGTAGGTCAAAAGTAAAAAAAAAAAGAAGAAAAAAAGAAATTACGTATCAGGTATATAGAATTTCAGGAATCTTTTATATCTCTTTCCACTTTTCTTTTATTTTCCATTACTATTTGATCTCTCTCTCTCTCTCTCTCTCTCTCTCTCTCTTCTCATTTCGTTTCGTTTCATTTTAATTTTCACGATCGTACCAATAAACGAATAAATATCTCGCGTCGTACGTAGGGAAAAAGACAAAAGAAACTATTTTAATCGACCAATGAACAATGATCTTTGAGGATGAAAGTTGAACGAGAAAATAACTAAGAATATATATATATATATATATATATATATATATATATATGCATACATATAATTTATATATATATATAAAATAAAAGACGTGTGTGTGTGTGTGTATGTATGTTTATGTAATGAATCAAGGAAAAGAAAAGAGGAAGAAAAAAAGATACATAAAAAAAAAAATAAAACGACGAAAAAAAAAATAATTAAAACGTCATGACGTTTATAATCCTAGAACCATAAGGGATACAATATTATGGGGTGGTGTGTCTTGAAAGATAGGTTCACCCTTTTCGTTAAAATAGGTTAGCAAATCGACGTCCACCAAACTCCTCATACCTATTTTTTCGGCACTTTTTTTCGAATACATCGACGTACAAAGGGCAAATACAAAGCCAACGTTCTTATAGGTTTTAGCCAAGGACAATCCAGTTGACATTAAATCCAAGGACAGGCCTATCCTACGGTGACCCTTGTCAACGGCCACGGCATAAAATTCTAATGCCTCGTTGGCGTTTGGAAATCTATCGTAAAGATCGATCTTGTTCGTTATGGTTGACATGTAATGATAATAATCCTTGATCAATTTTGATTTTGGTAAATTGTCGTTAAAAATTGCCGAGATACCGCCTCCTTCGTTGGTATCGCCACTTAAACGTGAACTATGACTTAGTATCATTAAATTAATTCCAACTATCCTCATTGTTTTCTCGTCGTACGCCAACAAACAGGGAGAACTTTTGAGTATCGCCTTTTGAAAATTTTCTTGATCTTCGGTTATCAGTTTGGCTTCCTCTTCGTTTATTACAATACCGGAAGAATTGACGAGACTCTTGAACATCGTTTCTTCGTCGTTAAAATGTTCTTTTAAGAAACGCACGATATCGTTCGCCTGATCTTCTCTCGCTAATTTAATGTAATAACCACTGGCCGATGTTTTATAAATTTTCTCCATTATTATTATATATATGTGTGTGTGTGTGTGCGTTCGTATGTATGGAACTGGTATGTACGTATGTATTTATGTATTTGTTTCACGCGATAAAAGCGAATACGTTCCTCGTGTAACGCCACCTCGTTTTTACGAGTATAATGTTAGACACGTTCTAACGTAGCTATATATATCGTTCTAAATGATATATATATATATATATATATATATATATATATATATGTATGTATGTATGTATATATCTTAATGTGTATAAATATAGATTAAAATTGATATAGATTTGACTACGTTAATATAGATAGAGTATAAACGATTATTGGTTGGTATCCGTATCGTCGTGATTTAAGAACTAACGGTATAGGTTAGCCAGGTATCGTGTAAACGATTTTGATTGGCTTTCCAGTATGATTTAGGATCGACAGTGATATCGCTTACACGCATATGTATATATATATATATATATACGCACGTTTTGATACCACGACAATGCCTAGTAATATTTTCAAAATCGACGATATACATGCATCGTCTATTCTATGACGATAACTATATGGACGATGATATATAGCAAGGAAAAAATGATAATGGCGTTACGTGTATCGATGAATATTATTGAACTTTCGTAAATAGATTTTTAATCCCCGTTCTCAGTTTCAACGGTGGCGGGCGGGTGGGAGGAGGGCGTCTGAACCGAGCTTTGTGTTTTCGCGGGTAGAGATGTTTGGTGTGCGCATGCGCAGACCGCGCGCGACAACAAAATAAGATGGCCGTGCAACGAAACAAATAGAGCGCCGTCGTAAATAACAAACCGTCCTGGCACGCTCTAAACGAACGCTTTTTTTTTTTCCGCGTAAAACTCCAAGGCTCAGGGCTCGGTGGTGCTCATTGTCTCGAGTGTTCATCTCCATTTCGAATAAGAAATCGGGCCATCGGTGATTGGCTTTTAACAGTCCATTAAGAAAGGGAAAATTAAGCGCGTGTAGCGTTCTAAGGTCGGCCTCGTTGAATGCGTCACGCGCGTGCACGAGGATACACGTACGTGCGTACGTGCGTACGTGCGTCCTTCGATACGTGATACCTCAAACTATAAAATTCAATTCAGTCCGAACGAAATACGTTAATCGTCATCGCCAGGATGCAAACGCATGGGGTGGGCAAGCGTCATACCCGTCGCCGTCCACGGTCCGCCTAGCTCCTCATGCTAGTATCCTCTTCCGAATTGCCTGTAGCACAGCATGAAGGAGATGCTTGGAGGGTGCTGTGTGTGTTCTGACGAGAGGGGTTGGACAGAGAATCCGTTGGTGTATTGCGATGGACAGGGCTGTACTGTCGCCGTACATCAAGGTTTGTTATCAGATTAGAGCACGACGTTATATTTATTTTGATAAAATGTCTTACGTGTCGTACGGGTCGATGATCCTTTTCTTTTTTATATATTTCAGCTTGCTATGGTATTGTTACGGTACCAACTGGACCTTGGTATTGTAGAAAATGTGAATCGCAAGAGCGAAGCGCACGAGTGGTAGGTCAATTTTAATTTTGACGGATTTAATCGGCAATTTCTTGGTAATCGTTCGATCGGACATTTTTAAATACCCGAATGGACGATTTGTATGTCTGGATTATATGCACGGTTAAGAAATACAATCGTAACACTTTTCTAACGTCAAAATATTGGATGCAGCGCTGCGAATTATGCCCGAGCAAGGATGGGGCGCTCAAAAGGACGGATCAAGCTGGTTGGGCTCATGTTGTCTGCGCTCTTTATATTCCAGAAGTGCGTTTTGGCAATGTTACCACGATGGAACCCATTATATTACAACTTATACCTTCCGAAAGATTTAGTAAAGTAAGCGTCACTTCTAATGGAATGTTTTTACTCTTACTTTAAAATAAGGGAAGGAAGTATTTAAGTCAATCGTCTTCATTGTTATTTACAGTCTTGTTATATTTGCGAAGAACAAGGAAGAGGAAGTAGAGCAAATGTTGGAGCTTGTATGCAGTGTAATAAAACAGGCTGCAGGCAGCAATTTCACGTTACCTGCGCTCAAGCTCTTGGTTTACTCTGTGAAGAAGCTGGCAACTATCTCGACAATGTTAAATATTGTGGATATTGCCAGCACCACTATTCAAAATTGGTTGGTACAGTTTGCTCGATAAGAGCTATGTCTCTTTCTCTCTTTCTTTCTTTTTCTTTTTTTTTTTATTTGCCATAGCATTAAAATATAATCGATTTATAGAAAAAAGGTGGTAACGTTAAAACTATACCACCGTACAAGCCTATACCTGCTGACAATGGATCGTCAGATTCATCTCCTGAGAAAGAAGCGGAAACACCGATAAAATCATCGTCAAGTAGTAAAAGGAAAGGCTCGAGCTCAAAATCCACCGCAAATTCTAAAAATAAGTCCAATACTAGTCCCAACGTAGTAGAAGTAAATGGTGTTGCCGATGACACCAAAAGTAGCAGCGGTCGTAACACTCCCAAAGACGGTTCTGCGAGTGCCGGAAAATTTACGACGTCAAATTTTGTAGAAACCATTGTTACGCAGTCGGAAAGCGTATTTGGGCACGATGGGTCTGTGTCTGTAACGGCAGCGTCCGCCGTTACAGCTGCGAATATAAAGACAAGTTCTAATACGAATTTGATACATAAGAATAGTAGCCAAACGAAATCCAATTCGGCTCAGTCAAATAAAGGTTCAAGTCATACGAGTAAAAGAAGAAAGACGGGTGCTCGTACACCAACTGTGATAGGAAACGAAAATTCAAATCAATCCGTAAGTTCCGAGGCTAGTGGATCCGTCGTAGTCGCTGTAAGTTCTGTAGTACAGCAACCAGTTCCAAGTAATAACGTACAACCTACTATAACCGAAGCTACTAGTCTTAGTACGACTACGGAACCTGAAAGAGCAAAAAAGGTAATTTTCATCGACGTACGAATTTTAATTCCTCTCCCATTAGAATCGGATCGGATCTAAGAAGGATCGTCTACTGTTTGACACGTTTAAAATTCTTTTGTTTTATTTACAGTTAAAAATCGACAGTCCGATACAATCGGCCTCCAGTACTCCAGTTACTACCGAAGCAACCACCACACCTGTGATAATGTCAGTAACGCAATCTCAATCATCGACGTCTGTTCAATCGCCGACAACAACATCGAATAGCATAGTCGTTTCTGTTCCCTTAACTGCCACAACTCTATCTGGTACTGCCCAAAGTGTAGTAACAAGCGCACCTACGTTGTATCAACAGTTACAGCAAAGCATAATTACTACTGCGGCTAATACAGAGCCTAGGTCCAGCATCATGCCTATTACAGAGAGATTTCCGTTGGAGGAAGCGCCTACTAAGAGATCTCGGTAAATATTAACAAACATCTACGTATATATTCTGTATTATATATTTTCTTTTTCTTTTCTTTTTTTTCATTCTTTTTTTTTCTATTTTTGCGTTAAATAAATAACAAATCCCGACGCACGCAAAATTTAAATATCGTATTGCTCAAATACGTGCCATCTGATACGAATTTACCTGTAATTATACCACGTGTATTCGATTTCTCGTTAGAATATAAATATTTTTTAATCGTTCATCTATTTTACTTGTTTCTTTTTTTTGTTTTTAAATCGTTCCTCGAATGTTTCACACGTGTACGAAATGTCGAGTAACGTAAATTTTATTATGATTTTATTTCATCGTAAAGTATTTGCGATTACTTGAGGAAAAAGATTTTCAAAATTTACGAAAACTTCTCAAGTATACAATAGGAATTTTTCGAGTTTACTAAGCGCGTTCAAAATGGCTGCCACGAGGAGTAAACAATCAGGTCATTCTAACCTCTTTACGCGTCTTAGTTTATTCTCCTTTTTCTTATTGGTTTGTTTCAGTGAAAAAGTGTCTTTTTCTTTGGAATTTGTTTAATTAATTGTATAATAATAAATGTCTCTCGGTTATGTAACACAAAACGCAAGGAAATAAATAGAAAAGGTTTATATGTTTATATTGTGAGATCCGATTCGTGTGTTTGAGCACAATGCTTTGCTCGAGGCCATTTAGAAATTATCTATTTTATTATTTTTATACGTTATTAGAAGCATAGAATTTCTTTCGAAATAGGAATAAGTGTTTTAGAACAGTGAAATTGGTCCGTTCTGTTTCTAAATAAGTTTATTTGGTGAAACGTGTGTTGTGAGGTTATGTTTATTTTTCCCGCTGTAAGAAGCCTGAAGGGCAACGAACGAAGGAAGGGTGTTACGTGAAATCAAAACGGTAATAACGGTCTGTTGGGCCTAATGGTTCTACTGATACGGGCAGATTTGATAAATGAAAAGTATTTAATAGAAAATTTATTACACGAGTGTTTATAAGCAGTTACTTACATACAAAAATGAAGTGCAAAAAGAAGAAGTAAAATTTATCTTTTATATTAATAATTAATTTTATATCGTTTCGGCATGGGATTAGACTTATACCTTTTAACCTTGCTTTTATTTAGACCGTAATTATTTTTTAGATCTCAATCTACGGACAAAGATAAGGTTCGTAAACCAAAACGTGGATCGTCTAATAGCCAGCCAGCATTAGCACAATCGCAATCACAGCCAGCATCTCAACCGCAATCGCAGCTGCCGATATCGTCGATCGCAACATCTGTTTCCAGTAGTGCGGTTGTTACAACTTCTAAACGAGGTGGAAGGAACAATCATCAAACACCTCCGCCATCCGTATCAGTAGCACCTGTTCCATCGATAATACAAGGTCCTTCATTAGTAACTGGTGGTCACTTTAGCAGTATTGGTTCGGTAGGCTCGATGGGTCCTACCGTTAAAGAATCGCCCCCTAGTAGCCCTGGTTCTGAAAGTATGAGTAGCAATGGACCTGGACGACGGAAAAGAAAAAATGCTTGTACTGCGTCTACAACGCCTACACCGCCAGCATCTAATACGCCTACAACTTTGACAAATAGTACTAAGGAGGAAAAAGATATTAAGCTGTAAGTATTTTATCAATGATTATACCATTTATTCCAAAGTAGATACAAATATGTTCGCTCGATCGAAATTCCTTTCGTAATTCATTTTGTAGATTTCAAAATGGCGTTAGTGCGCCACATATGTTAGGAAATCAATTGAATCCAACTTCGACGATGGCACAAAAAATGTCCGATACATTATCGCAAGAATTGGAGGCTCATTCTATTTTTACAGAAGCAAATAATTCTACAACTAATTTAGTCGGTCCACAGTTGCACAGTCGTGTAATAGCCTCCGTAAGTTTATTATAAATTAGAATTGTAACGTATTTTATACGTCTGTTTTTTTCTCTCTCTCTCTCTCGCTCTCTCTCCCTCGAAATGAATGTAATAAATTTATATTTCCCATGCAGATACGATCCAATCAAACAACTACGGCACCTACCTCTTTTTCGTCTGTATTTTCGACAAACAGTAACACGAATATTAGCACTGCGAGTTCTGGAACGTTAGGTGGCGGGGCGATTCCACAGACGTTAGATCAGCTGTTGGAAAGACAATGGGAGCAGGGAAGTCAATTCTTAATGGAGCAGGCACAACATTTTGACAGTGAGTGTACGGCAAGGAAAAACAAGCTTACGTTCGCATGGGTGTGGGTGATGAAACGTGAACTCGTGTTATTTTTTTTTTTCTATTATTCCTTTTTTTTTTTTACAGATCTAGTCGCATGAATATTTGTTGAAATTTTACTTTGATTCTTTCGTTTGTTTGTATCAATCGTTAAACTATACCGCTTCCTGCTTAATAGTATCTATTAAAGACGAATTATATATATATATATATATATATATATATATATATATTTATATATGTATATTAATTAAATTTCATTATAGTCGCATCGTTGCTCTCGTGTCTTCATCAGCTCAGAGCCGAAAATCTAAGATTGGAGGAACACGTTAATAGTCTTTTACAAAGGAGAGATCATTTATTGGCCGTTAATGCGAGACTCGCCATACCGTTAACAACACAACCGAGTGCACATCCAGGTAAAATGATGGGGAGGGGATGGGGATCAAATCAAATAATACAATACATTCGATTAAACGGTATTATTACCCATTTTATCTCGTATAAAATATGTTCGTTATATGTCACGTATGTAAATATTCACAGTTAACAATGTACATCCTACCGTGAATCCGTCGCATCCTAATGTCCCACATCCGGAGGTACCACCAGGATCATCCGGAGCCACAGTACCGAGGGTCAATCGAGAACCTCGAGTTAATAATACGTACATGCCACACTCCAGTACGGTTAGCCATCCTACGACGTTAGAAAATGGATTACCGCCTGATCCTTCACCCCCGGCGGCAGCCTCCCTGTCGCAGTATCAACACAGAGGATCCTTGGTTGCCCCACAACCGAGTCCAACAATAAGGTAGGGGGATTATACGTCTATTTTACGATAATATAATTTTTAGTTAATTCAAAGTGAATTTTTTTTTGTTTTTTTCTCTCGATTCGTTGTTCCGTTCTTTCGTTCGTTTGCTTTTCATTTTCTTCCTTTTTTTTTTCTTTTTAATTTATATTTATATTATTATTATTATTTTGTTTTGTTTTCGACGATCACGACATAGACATAGTCCAGCGGCTAGCGGATATTTACAAGGACAACAAAGTAACATTGTATCACCGGCTACGGCTAGTAACTCGGGAGTAGTAAGAAATTCTTCGGTAACGCCTGATCCGTTACGTGGTGTACCACGGTACGTTGATGAAGAAAATTGATATAAACATACACACACACACATATATATAATATATTCATTGTCAATAGCATATTAACATATTAATTAAAATATTTCAATAATAATTTTTATTAGATCGGTACCGCAATCATCGAGTAGTTATATGCCGTCAATGTATCAACCAGCAATGTCAAGTCTCACTAATAATCAAGTAGGTAGCGTACATAATCTTCATACACATGGACCTTCCCCGACTAACCATGGGCCACCGGGTAAGCCTAGCTGAAGGTAGATTCAATCACGAAATAAACGAAAACATTCATCATCCGTGAAACGTGATAAAAGCAAAGGCTAGTTTTATATATATATATATGTATGTATGTATATATATATATATATATATATATATATATATATATATATATATATATATATATATATGTTCAGATCGTTGTTTAGTGCAATGAACAATGATAACAGTTTATGGAAGTTATATTTTTTTTTTTTTTATTTTTTTTTTTTAATTATTACTATTATTATTATTATTATTAACTGCCGAGTATAATTAATTGAATCATATCGTCGAAAGTTTTACCCATAATTCTTGACTTTGCACATGTTTGTCGGTCTCTACTCAATTATGCAATATATCTATTATTAATGTTTCAAATTATACTGTGCGCTAATGATGACGATGATGATGATGTTGATGACGATGTTGATGATGACGATGATGAGTCAAATGAAAGGATCATAAAAGTCGTGTGAGAGAGAGATATATATATATATAAGTACATATATACATATATATATATTCATATATGTATGTATGTATGTATGTATGTATATATGTATCTGTGTATGTACATACATACGAAGTAAATGAGATTCGGATTGCGAGATAATCCGTCTAGCGCATTATATCTATTATATTTTACGTGTGTAAGTACCGTTTTATTTTATTTTATTTTATTATTTTTTCTTTTTTTTTTTTTTTTTAAGTTTGTCTTTTGTCCATCAGTCGGAGACGAATTCAAATGTTTTAATTGTATGCGTTTTACCGACGTGGTTATTTAGAATTATTTTCTTTTTAAGTTAGACGATTTTTTAAGCGGAAACGCAGGTTAAAGATATATATATCGAATTTATTCATTGAAATTCTGACGGCAATCAGTAATTAATGAAATCCCGTTAAATTCGTTAATCAGCGAATAATGGCAATCGAGAAGATTCGAACGTAGAAAGATTATATAGGATGATACACGACTGAGAATTTTAGTATATAATTCATTAATCGAAATTTTGTAATTGGACATTTTTTTCTTTATATATATATATATATATATATATATATATATATATATATATATATTAAGTAAATATATTCACGCACGTATATATATATCCTTTTTTTTTTTTTTTTTTTTTTAATTTTTTCTCTGTTTTTATGTTTTATCTTTTCCTCTCTTTATTTTGTGGATACAACAACAGTGCCTGCTTGGGGGGAGGGTAGGGTAGGGGAGGGAGAGGGGGGGGGGGGAAATAGTAGCAAACACAACGAACGTTGAGTAGAGACATTTCAATCGTGACCAAAGAATAAGAATTAATAGAGGAATTTTGCTAGGCGTTTATTTGGTCCAATCTTTTGAAAGGAAAAAAAAGAAAGAAAGAAAGAAAGGAAAAAAATTCATTACGGAAAATAAAATTAGCTTTAGATAGAGGACGATGATAATATACACACGAATACAGGTTTTTCTTTTGTTTGTTTATATAATACGTGTCAAGGACACATACACACACACAAACACACACACGAGACAATCTCCGAGTGTTGTTGTTGTTGTTGTTGTTGTTGTTGTTGACATCATAAAGTATCAGCAAATCCACAGATGTACAAACGTGTAGACTGTAAGTTAATAAGCTACCGCGATTAATAGCAATAATAAACGATAGATATGTACATTTTAATTAGGATTATATATGAAACGTGCGTACGATGGTGCGGTAATGAAATTCACGTTTAATTTATCAACGGGACAATTTCTTTTTTTTTTTTTTTTTCATCGATTAACGCGAGAGATAATACCATTTAATATAAATAATATAGCGAGTGAATTTTCTTTTTTTTTCTTTTTTTTTTTCCATCGGGCATGATTCAAAATGCATGAACAATATATATATATATATATATATATATATATATATATATATATATATTTTGACGTTTATTTATTTATTTGCCATATCAAACGGGGAGTTTCTTTATCGCATCATCAAGGGTTCCCCCCCCTCCCCCGTTAAAAGGGCGCGTATTGTGTATAGTATATACATATATATATATATATATATATATATATATATATATATATGGGGAAAAAGAAAAAAAAAATTTAGATACGCGACAACCTATTTCAAAGCCACATTATAACGTATATTTTAAACTAAAGCATAAAGCGTAAAAGAAAATGAAAAGAAAAGAGAAAAAAAAAATTATTGTACAACACGAGCACTGCCTTCCACCGAAAAGAGCTATGAGATAGGTTGTCTACGATTGCCACTTTTTCTTTCTTTTTTTTTTTTTTTGGTTTTGTTTAAAAATTGCATGATCATGTATTACGTTTCTTAGTTCGTTTTTTTTTCTTTCTTTATATATACATATATATATATATATATATATATATATATATATATATATATATATATATGAATCATTTTTTTTTCCTTTCTTTTTTATTTTCGTGGTTTTAAAAAGATTTTTGTTTTCTCTTTCTGTCTGTCTCTCTCTCTCTCTCTCTCTCTCTCTCTCTCTCTCTCTCTATCTCTTTCTAATTTCTATATCACTTTTATGAATTTGTCCCTTCGCCCAAAAATTGGTGGGTACAACAACAATCATTGTTTGCATAACTATAAAAAACGATACATTAGAAATAATATTGTGGTCTCGTGATTTATAAGTTTGTTACACGATACTCGTCTAATCGGTATAAATAATTCCATACATTCTTTGAGATGACTCTATACATTGAGAGGCGTATTTAAAATAAGGGTATACTTATAACGTCTATGGTACATTGTGTATTATATATTTAAAGATATTAAGGAAATGCATTTGATCTTAATCTCGCAAGAGATTTTTCGAAATGAAATCGTAAGCAATTTTTTTCTATCTGTTTTTTTTTTTTTTGTTCTCTCACTTACGAATTTGTTTACGATGTGTACTCGGTGATTATGATGAACGCAATATCTCTTATCTCCGTTTTTCTCTTATATAACGATATTTCTTTATTATGAAAATATTTTACTTAGCAAGTATTAGACTAATTGGAAATATAAGTAATGATTGTACTTTTTTTTTTTTTTTTTTTTTTTTTTAATATATATATATATATACATACATACAACTATTATGCGTTGTGACGATTATTAATTATTAATCTTTAAATTTAAGAGCGTATGTGTGTACATTTTATTATTCGATCTAATATTCGGAAAATTTTGGAAAAAGTTTTGTAAGGTTAAAGTAAAAAAAAAAAAAAAAGAAAAAAAGAAAAAGAAAGAAAAAAAGGGGGTAAAAAAAGGAAAAAGGAAAAAAAAATGAAAGATTCATCATAATCCCAAGAACATAAAGACTTAAAAAAAAAAAATCGGAAACACGCGGAGGTTTTCAATTTTCAAATGTATAAGTTTATAAAGGTATAATAATATTAGAGAAACCAAATTGCGTTACGAGTTATGACTGATTTTGCCATAACGTGTTCTTCGTTAATTTAAAAATCTTGATTGTGTTCAATATAGGTAAAAAAAAAAAAAAAAAAAAAAAAGAAAAATGTATTTTCTTTTTTTTCTTCTTCTTTTTGTAAAGAAGCGAACGACGAAATTTCATTTTCCTTTCTCAATCGGAAATTCATTATGCGATTTGTATCAGATGCTTTTGCATTATTAGGCCGAACGATTGAATTTGATTGAAAAAATGCGACTTGGAGAAGTTGAGAGAAAATAAAGTTTCTCTCTTTCTTTCTTTCTCTCTCTTTCTCTCTCTCTAAGCGTGGACGAACTTCGAACAAAGGATCTTCTACGATTAGATTGTGTAATTAATAAAGGAAAAGGAATAGGAAACAAAAAAAAAAAAAGAAAAAATTAGTACGTATGGGACAAGCGAAGAAACAAACAAACAAACAAACAAACAAAAAGAAAGAAATAAGATAAAATAAAAATAAATGATAGACGTCGAAACACCAAACTTACAGAATAGCTTATCGCCACTCAGGGAAATCGGTTAACTCTACTCAAAATTCTGTCGAGTTTTCCTTCGAGTACGTCGATCATGGATCTTAATGAAAATTTGAAAAATTCTATATACATATACATATATATATATATATATATATATATATATATATATATATATATATATATATATATATATACATACAGATTATGAAACATTTTTGAATATTAAAAAAAAAACAAAAAAGAAAAAAAAAAAGGAAAAAAAAACACATCGATCGTCAGTGTAATCAATTTTTCATACAGAATATTTCATACAGAAAAGGGATAAAAATCGTTCCTCTAAATATATTTCCACGTAATGTCGATCCGTCGAGATACACGATTGACGAGTACTCTATCGAAAGCTCGTTGGGATTTCTAAAATATGAACGAAAAGAAATAGAAGAAGAAGAAGAAAAAAAAAAGGTAAATAATATTTGAATAACGTGAAGTGAGAATAATTTCATTAATGGATAAAACATTTCCCCATCGCGTTTGTACTAATGAAAAATATTTTATGCGTCATTATAAGTAATTATAATTATATATCGTATTAAAAATGTGCGAAGATTATACGTACACGTGGTATATTCATTGTAAAAATTCAGAAGGAAAATGAAGGAGAGAACAAAAAATTAAATAAATAAAAAAGGCGAGAGACACGGAGAGAAAGGAAAGGAAATGTAAAGAAGACGACGAAAGGATTGACGAGGATTACGATATACGTATGCTACAGAAAGAAAAAAAAGAAAACAAAAATAAATAAATAAATAAATAAAAATAAACGAATAAATAAAAACTAAAAAGACAAAGAGTGTAAGGATCGGCAGAATGAAAGGGATAATAAAAAGAAAGAAGGAAAAAAACGAGAAAGAAAGAAAAAAAATCTGCAGAGCACTGCGACGTTATTTTTACACAAATGATGATACTTGCTGATGATGATGATGATGATGATAATGATAATGATGATAATTCTAATGATGACGATGATAATGATAATGATGACGATGACGATGAACGTGCCAAATTTTTTGCAATCGAATTACCGAACTCCCTCGATACTTCTCATAGGATTTAATCTCGGCTATTATGAACGTGTGATGTAGATAAGATGAAGCGTTTTTTTTTCAGGCGATATTATAAGATTTTAACGAAAGAAAAAGAAAAAGTGAGGAAAAAAAAGATCACGAAAAAAAAAAAATACGAAGAAGAAGAAGGGGAAGAAGAAGAAGAAGAAGAAGGAATAAATTATTACAAAAGTAAAAACACGATGTCAATGTTTGTGTCTATCGTAATTAATGTTTAAAAAAAAAAAAAAGAAAGAAAAAAAGGATGAGAAGTGTGCGAGTCGGCGAAGTTCTTTCCAGGGAAATTTTTTTTTTTCCTTTTTTTTTTTCGTAAGTTCGACGTTTAGTTCCTTCTTTTTGTTTATCGTTCATTAATCATTTTATTATTATTATTATTATTATTATTATTATTATTATTATTATTATTATTATCACTTATTATTATCATTATTATTATTATTATTATTATTATTATTATTATTATTATTATTATTATTATTATTAATATTAATATTATAATAATTATTATTATAATAATTATTATTACTATTACTACTACCATTATTATTATTATTACTACTACTATTATGATAATTATTATTATTATTATTAATCATACGTATTACAAACATAAAATATCAAGATAAAAATTTTATTTTAGTTCTTAAAGCGTGTTCAATCTTATTATAGAGAAATACATGGACGAGTTCCTAATCATTTTTCGAGTTAGATGTGTTAGAATCGTGTGTTATTAATATTAGAAAAGGAAAGAGAGAGAGAGAGAGAGAGAGAGAGAGAGAGAGAGAGAGAGAGAGAGAGAGAGAAATAAATGAGAATTAGGATCTAGTTTGATACGATTTGTAAGTTAAAGAGACGTGTACCCTCTTATCTTTGTACGCACATTTCTAAGGATTATTAATACTACCAATTTGATTATGGTTTTTTTTATTATTGTCATTATTATTATTATCACTTCATCCATCGGATTTACCCTGTTCTTTTCTTTCTCACTCTTGTTGTTTCATTTCGTGCGGATTTTACTCTTTCTTTCTTCTCTTTTTTTCCTTCTTTTCTTTTTTCTTTTCTCTTTTCTTTTCTTCTGTTCTTTGATTGATTCGTCCGTTCGTTTGTTCTTTTTTTTTTCGTTTTTCTTTCGATATAAGTGACGATTTATTTTTTTTTCTTTATCTTTTGTTTAAATTCCTTTTTTTTTTTTTTGTCTTTTTCATTTTTCGTTTTCGTTTACGCCGCTTAGAAGCTCCGTTAAGAAAATTTTTTAATAAGAAAGATTGTTCGCGCGTGCGTAACGAGGATATATTGCATATATATATATATATATATATATATATATATATATATATATAATATGTATGTATCTGTTTATGTAAGAGGCGTCTATGTGTATATGGAGGTTGTGCATGAGTGTTCATAATTATATTAATATTATTGGCGTATGCGAGAAGAAGAAGAAGGGGAAGAAGGAGAAGTAATAGAAGAAGAAGAAGAAGATGAGGAAGAAGAAGTAACCTGCGTCTTTTAAAACGAATAAGAATATAGTCATTGTGCGATAAAAACCATATATAATTGATATATATACATATATATATATATATATATATATATATATATATATATATATATATGTATATATATATATATATTTATATATCAATTCGTAATAGAATATTTGTCGTTGGATTCGTTTTGGCGCTCGATTTTGGTTCGTTTTTGTTCGTTTGTTTTTCTTCTCTCTCTCTCTCTCTCTCTCTCTTTTTTCTTTTTCTTTTTCTTTTTCTATTTTTTTTTGTTCCTTCCAACTCTCCCAACGGACCGCCCCTCACCCAACCTGTTACAAAAGAGATGCGAAATGGAAAAGGAAGAAATATTACGCAAGAAGTAAAATTAATAAATAGATAAATATTTAAATAAATAAATAAATAAATAAATGGAAGGAAGAGTGACGTACGAATTACAATATCACATTGTGGCCGGCTCTTTATCAAGGTCTCGATTTTTTACGAAATAGACGATACGACAAATTGTTATACCTAATGCTAAAGTTTTGATACGATGTGTTTTTAAGAAAAAAAAAAGCAAAAAAAAAAATAAATAAACGAACAAACAAAAAACAAAAGGAACGATTAAAAAGAGGAAAAAAAAAATAGGATAAAAAAGATAGGGAAGAAAGAGGACAGCGAGCGAGAAGGAGTTGGACTTGGTGTCGTTTGAAAAGAGAAAAGATAAAAAGCATACGAGGAAAGACACAGAGTTTTGTACAAGCGTCGTTTGTCGTTGCGTATATTCTTCTCGTTATTTCTGTAACTTCGTTTTGTCTCTGTAAAAAGGATAGAAAAAAAAAAAGAAAAAGAGAAGAAGAAGGAAAAAACAAAAATTAGAATAAAATAAGGCAAAGTTCGTCCGAACGGTGTGAAGTAATGAATAATAAGGAAAAAAAAAAAAATAAAAACGAAGAAATACGAAGGAGGGATAATCGATGATCTTTTGTACCGTGGTCGTATTAAAAAAAAAAAAAAAAATAAAAAAAAATAAAAAAAAAAAAAAAACAAGAATAAATAAATAAAAATGAAAAAAAAATAACGAAAGAAAAAGAAAGAAAGAAATTGAAGTAAATTTTTATGTTAGTTTGCAAATAAATTTCCGACGGATGATCATATTTGATAGATGTTTTCTACGACACTGATCGTATATCGAAAGAGAGATTGTGTGTGTGTGTGTGTGTGTGTGTGTGAGAGAGAGAGATAGAGTGGAATAAAAAAAATGTAAGGAAGCGAATCACAAGCTCGTTCAAAAGTCGCTGGAATGCATATTTTTATAATTTTTTAGCTTTTCTCTCTTTTTATCGATGAAAAATAAAAAGAGCAAAAGAGAGAGAGAGAGAGAGAGAGAGAGAGAGAGAGAGAACCAGAAAAATTGTAAAAGAAAGATGGCTGCTTGCTGACAGCGACTTTTGAATCGAACCCTCGTATATACACACACATATTATATGTACCTACTCGTACAGGATAAAAAATGAATGAAGTTTTTATCATGAAGAAAAGGGGCCGATCGTGTTTCTTTTTATTACGCTCTTGAAAGATGAAAAGATAACGATAACGATGACTATGATGATGATAATGATGATGATGATGATGATGACGACGACGACGACGACGATGATGATTATAAATAAATAAATGCGTAGAGAAGAGGTGTGCGACGATACTTTCGAAATCGAGTCGGTCGAACAATTTTTCTTCTTTGTATGAAAAAAAAAAAATGGCGTCTTGAAAAAAGTCAATCTTTCGAATCGATGAAACGAAATGAAAAAAGGAACAAAAGGAGTAAACGTAGTAATTAAAACATAAAACGAAGGAGAATCGTTCGATCTTTTTTCCCTTTTTTTTCTGTCTTCTCTTTTCTTTTGTTTGTTTGTTTGTTTATTTTTCTTTTTTGTTTTTTTTTTTTTTTTTTTTGGAAATATCGTCGATGCGCGTTATCTCTCATTGGTTCGATTCGTCGATCCATCTCGTATAAGTTTGACCGAGAGAGGAACTTGGACGTTGTATTATACGATTTTGTAATGTAATTTTGTGCATATGGAAAAAGCATGTAATAAAGAAGGCTAAGCGCGACAAGTATATATATTCTTTAAAATCGATCGTCATCGATCGATTTGTCAAAATCCAAAATAAATAATCAACCTATTTAATACATTTATATTGACCATATTAACGTATTATTTCATCGTCTCTAATAGTTGTTAAGTGATGATCGTCGATTAAAAAAAAAAAAAAAAAAAAAAAAAAAGGAAAAAAAAAATATATATATATATAAAAAAAAAAAAAGGATTTCTTTTCCTCCGATCCCTAAAGTCTAGATTTATAGATTTGTGTTTTAATAAATTGCAATAATAAACTCGAAGATTTTATTATTCAGCTATCGATTAATCGGATAACTGTTAACCAGTTATCAATAATTCAGTTAAAAAATATATATATACATATCTATATGTATATTATTTTTCATTTATTTATAGTTATTCGATAATATTAGACTAACAACAAACGGAAGGGAAAAATTTTTCATTTACATTTTCTTTCGCTATAATACGAATTAGAAATTTGCTTCAACGATGAATTGTCATAAATATCGTTAACTTTGAATCAAGCGTTAAATGTACAAATTATTATCTCTCGTTTGAGACGACGAAAGAAGAGAGAACAATATAATAATAATATAAGTATAAATAATATAAGATTGATTTTATTTTGTTGAAAAAGATTAGACTGTTGGTGAATAATTTTTGTTTTTTCCCTCTCTCTCTCTCTCTCTCTCTTCCCAAAAATTTAATCGGATTTTTTTAGTCCGAGCCTCAACGAGACGAATCGCAACGAATTGTTATGGGAAGGAGGGGAGGGGGGTGGCGGCGGGGGAGGAGGTTAAGGGTAAGTAAAACGACGTTTTTAAAAACACGAGATAAATTTACACCCTCGAGACAGGGAGTAGTAATGTAAAGAAAAAGGAAAAAGAAAAGTAATAACAGGAAATGAACTTCCTCGGTCTGTGCATAAACGAGCAACACGGTTATTTCGCAGAAACGTCACTCGGTTGACGGACGATTCTTCAACTTTTGTCGCTGTTCGAGCAACGATCGTGGGAATACTCACCTGCGACCTCCTCTTCGACAAATCGATATTGTACGAGGAACACGCGAGCACTATCTATGTATGTACCACTGTATATGTATATATATGTACGTATATACGCTTGTCTGTATACATGTATATATGTCTAAACATATGTGTGTATATATATATATATATATATACACATTGTACATAACACATACAGAGATCGTTCGTTCTTTTACGTCGATGCGTGAAAAAATATTATTTAGAAAATATCTTTCAGGCATTTCTATAAATAATCGTCGTCGATAAGTTTTCTTTCTTTCCTTTCCATTCCTTTTCTTTTTTTTTTGTTGCGAAAAATCGAGAAATTATATCGAACTCGACGATCCGTCTATATCGCGTTATACGCTATAACGCGAAATTAATTGATCAATTATTTTTACAATAATTCCTTTTTTCGTTCGAGCACGCCACCGTCCAATTTGATTTTTAATTTTACGATATATTATATCGTAAATATATATATATATATATATATATATATATATATATATATATATATACGTCGATTCCATAATTTATTATATCATATATATATATATTTTTTTTTATTATACACTCCTAATTTATTGTATCGTGATAAGTATCGAACGTTTGTTATTTATTTGTATTGTATTTTTAAAGGTAAAATACTTCGCGTAGTATTGTAAAAACTTCGTAACATAGTCGAGCTAATAGGATTTCCATTTGAGACGGTGGATTTAACGACGAAGCTTCTCGATGCTTATCGAGAGAAGATACAGATCGATCCCTGTGCTCCTCCCAAACCACCCTCCCCACCTCTCACTCTCTCTCTCTCTCTCTCTCTCTCTCTCTCTCTCTCTCTCTCTCTCTCTCTATCTCACTTGTGTGCTGCTCCAATTTAAACGAATCCGACGGAACCTCTCTCGGTTCAATTTCTTTCTTTCATTTTTCTTTTTCTTTCTTTTTCTCTTTTTTTTCTGTTTTTTTTTTTTTTTTTTTTTTTCTTAACCATCGCTCTAACAACAACCCCTTGCACTTAATGGATCATGGAAAGTATCTTTCAATATTTATTTTTTTTGCTTTATATTTTATTAATTTTGACAAACTCTTTTAATTCTCGTTTTTTCTTTCATCCAATTTTTATCGAAA
>OU426855.1:7267972-7280472 GCA_911387685.1 Dolichovespula media | reverse complement strand
CTCTCTCTCTCTCTCTCTCTCTCTCTCTTCATCCACGAAATATAATTTGCCGTTTAAATTTTGTCAGAGTTTGTCACGTGCTTTTCGAATCGTAAAAAGAACGTTTCGTAATTCTCTCATCGTTCTATAATTTTTGGAAAAAAAAAAAACATTTCATTGTAATCCGGTATGATTTGTATTTTTTTTTTCTTTTTCTTTTCTTTTCTTTCCTTTTTTTCATATTACACAGTAATGACGAAAAGTATATCCACGCTATGGTCAAATAAATAGCGTTTAATTAATGAAACCGACAATAATTACGATCTACGTTCTCATTCTATGCAATCAATAAGTTGGAGAATATTTTATTTCGAGGAAGAAATGAAAGTGATAATAGATTATGAACGATATTCATAAAAATTAGACGCACTTATCTTTATTTACAGCTCTTTTTTCCTTTTTATTTTATTTTATTTTATTTTATTTTATTTTTTTATTCTTTCTTATCTCGATCGTATGTATTTATATCTATGTATCTACCGCTATATATATATATATATATATATATATATATATATAAGAACGAAGGAATGTTCGCTTCTTAAAAAAAACAAGACGTATAGACGAGAGCCCCTCGACCGATGGCTTCACAAAATGATCGATTTTTTCCTTTTTCCATTGTTTTCTTTTCTTTTCTTTTCTTTTCTTTTATTTTTTTTTTTTTCGTTCCCTCGATTTACGAATTTACCTTACGCGTTCGTCGTTCGCTCGAAAAAAAAAAAAAATTAAAAAAATTGCACGCAAGAGTACCATCTTCCTTTTTCTTCGTTTCCTTTTCTTCACCTCAATTCTTTTCTCTTCGCTTCACTTTTCGTTCACTTCACCGAGTCCGCGCCATATTCGCGAGTTAATTAGTTTTATTCGCACCCGATTAATTGTTACGTTTAAAGTTTAGACTAGATTGGATTATCTTTTCCTTTGTTTTCCCTCTCTCTCTCTCTCTCTCTCTCTCCCCTTCATTATCTCCTCGCGAGTACACTACTTCCTCCGATCGAAGGAAATTCCTCCAGAAAAATCACTAGTATAAGAGACTAGACACGATTACGTTCACCAATTATATATAAGTTTCACCTTCTTAGACACTAAATAACACGCGTTACTCGAAATTACTCGATTATTTCGAGACTCGAGAATTCTCGAAGGTGTTGGCGGGAGTGGGTCGGATGGGGAAGGGGAAGGAGGAGGTTGAGGGTGGGGGTGGGGGGTGTTGATCCGATCATCTCCTCTTCGTTCTTCGCTCCTTTTCATTTTCTTTTCCTTCTTCCTCTCCTTATTTTTTTTTTCTTCTTCTGTATTTTTTCTTTCTTTCTTTCTTTCTTTCTTTCTTTCTTATCTAATCACAATGGATCGGAGATGGGTGAATCCCATTGATGATGGGAAGGGAAACGATGGTGAGAATTCATCACTCATAGGTCGTACCGGTTTTCGCAGTTCTCGGATCTTCAGGAGTCCAAACTTTGGCGTACATGGTGCCGTTCGACGAAACGTCCGATTCTCTCGACCAGGAAAGCGAATGAGATATAAATGGATTCCCGCCGCTTCCTGAAATAACGTGGCAATTATATTAATTAACGATATCGGTTTCCATTGCAAATGGTTTCTGTTCTTTTCTTTTTTTTTTTTTTTCATATCGCATCGACTTGTCGAATAGTGATAAGTTTTTCTTTTACGATTACCGACCTAACCTGATAGAAGAATAATGATGATAATAAGAGGTAATGACGTAGAAGAGGAACAAAAAAAAAAAATAAACTAATGCCACGATTCAAAGTTTTTCGTCAGTCGATTTATGATCGTATGTATCTATCGGGGAAAAAAAAAAAATAAAATTACATAGCAGCATTTCTATTCGTTTCCTGTACGCTGACAGATATCCGGTATTTGTTATATACTTCGGACAGGTGTCGCATATACACACATACATACATACATACATATATATATATATGTGTGTGTGTGTGTGTGTGTATACCGATATAGAAATAATCTAAAGTGTCAATTTTTGATCTACGATCAGATATATCTATCTAATCATTTTTTACTCTCCCTTTGACTTTTCGATCTCCATTTGATGGTTATCAATCGATCGTATATTTTCGAAATCCTTTCCTCGTCGTCGCGTTCTACCTATCTTTGTTTATTCATTTTTTGTTTTATTTGATAAACATTCGAGGAAAAAAGAAAGTATATTTCCTATCGACGGTCATGTCGTTCTTTCTTTTGAACGGTACGGATGATATGGATTAGAAAAAAGGAAAGAAAAAAAATAAAAAATAAGGACAAATCGTTTGGATCCAATCACAATTGGCCTCACCACGAACTATGATCTTCTTGGTGTCGTCTCGTCCGGAACACCTCGAATGGCCACCGTTCCCTGTTAACGGATCGTTCCCTTTATCAGCACGTACAAGCTCGTTGAGGAACTTAATATAACCAATGGCCAGTTTCAATGTGTCCACCTTCGATAACCTCTTCTCGTAGGGCAACGTTGGTATGTGAGCCCTTAAACCCTCGAAAGCGTCGTTTATGTTCTGCATACGTCGCCTCTCACGCATGTTAGCGGCCTGCCGTTGTTGAACGGCCTGCCTCGGGCATTTCCCACCGACGCCGTTTCGTCTGCGTCCACGACTTCGGCTTCTGCTTCGGCTACGTCTAAATCAACGATTCATCATCGATTCATCCTGATACTTTCAATATCCGTAAAGAGAGACAGACAGAGAGAGTGAGAGAGAGAGAGAGAGATGATCATTTTAACGTCACTTAATATCAATCTACAATATTTCGTTTCTCAGATAAACATTCGGCCGATCCAATTTTCTAATCCAAAACGTTAATAACCGTGCGATCTATTGTTTACAACAAACAAGATAAATTCTAATTGATATATTAACATCGTTTATACTCGTTATTATCGTCGTATGACGATACGTTTAAAAACTTATCAAAGGAGCTAACACGATTTTAATTCGAAATTAATCTTCAAAACATTATTTAACGTTAATCGTCGTAAAAATAATAAACCTCTCGTCTCGATCATACGAATTCAATTCAAATTAATCGAATAAATTCGATTATAACACGTTCTCTCATGTTATATTTCTAACAAATATTTATAATTAAACAACGTTCATATGCATTATCCTTCTCATGAGCTTATGTCACGTCCTTATCCTTCTCATATCCTTAATTATACGAGCATATAACGTATTCCGTCCTCAATTAAATCATTTTGTAAGAACGTGTAAGATCCCTCAAGTAAACGAGCAAACGATCCGGATATCGTACGCGATATAACGTATAAGAGAATACGTACGTTGTAAAAAAAAAAAATAAAAAATAAAAAAAAAATTACGATTAAGGAGTACGAACGTTCGAGCAATAAATATGTCTCGGGACAACGTGAGGGTTAACCTCTAATTAATCAAGTTTTTGTCAAATATTTTTTATTATCGTAAACTTACTCCCTAGCGTGATTTTCTTGATCGCTGCTGTAAACGCTCTCGTTGTCGCTGCTGTTCTCGTCGTAGGGATAAACGTCGCTACCGCTTGTACTTCCGGTACTACCGGATGGATGCGACGGTAATTGGGATGGGATAGTCGGCAGGCCAGCCGCAGTTGGAGTACCATAATGGGCAGGCAATGCTGGAATCGCTGGATTACCGAGGAAACTATGCGCCTCGTACATGTATTGACGATTCATTATGTCCAATTCCAGATTGTCCATGGAATACATTTTTTTTTCTCTCTTTCTTTACTAATATCAATTTAATTTTATTTTATATTATTTTAATTTTTTTTTCTCGTCCTTCCTCGTCCTCCCTTCGATAAGAGCGTGCTCGATATCAAACGATACTTTTATCGAACACCCCCTTCGTCCCTTCTCTCTCTCTCTCTCTCTCTCTCTCTCTCTCTCTCGTGAAATTAACGAACACGTTAAAACGTACGAAGCAATTCTCTTCCTCTCATCTTCTCTCTTCAAGTTTCTCCTTTTCTTTTTTTTTTTTTTTGCCCCCCCTACCCCTCCTTCATATTCCTTTACATACCCGATTATTGAAGGATCTTGTGGAACATTTAAAAGAGAGATCGGGATGTACGGACGTTTGGATATTGTTATGGTTCGTGTTCGAGTACTCGGGAATTCGAAATCCTTTATAATCCATCGGGATCATGGATCCGAAGGATCTCAAAAAAAAAAAAAAAACGCGATTACGCACGAGCACGAGCATGAACACGAGCAGTACGAGCGGCACGACCACAGGGCACAGGTACACGCGAACGCGCACGGGAGCGCGCGCGCGCGCACGCACGAGGAGACATGGATAAATACGGATAGTTGGAGAGACACGTGTCAAGGCGATCAGAACGCGTGTCGGGAAATATTTCTAAACACCGACACGTGTCCCTTTTGTCGAGATAACCTTTAGGACACGCGTCGCGAATTATATTTTTGTGATTTGTCGAACGACACCTTCAACGCCGTAAGAGTCTCTTTTACTTTACTCGCTATCACTCGTCGTCTTCGTCGTCTTCGGCTTCATCTCGACGTCCATCTTTCTTTCTTTCTTTCTTTCTTTCTTTTCCTTTTTCTTTTTTTTTTTTTTTTTACAACCTCGAACGTAATCCCTCGTCGTCCATCGCCAGTTTTATAATAACTTATAACTTCAACGAATTAATTAAATTAAAGAAAAAAAAATCGATCGGTGATCTCGTAATAGATGAAAGGAATTATCTTCGTCCCTTCAGAATCCCGAAGGACGTGAAATATTTTTTATTTTTATTTTTATTTTATACTTCTCGATCCTTCCTTCCTCGACTGTTTCAATCGAACATTACTGTTTATTCTCTCTCTCTCTCTCTCTTTTTTCTTTTGTCGCTTTTTCCTCTTTCACGTAATTTTTGTTTTCTTTTTTCTCCTCTCCTCGAAACCGTCCCAACCCCCACCGTCGAAGAATCTCTTCTTCTTCTTCTTCTTCTTCTTTTTCTTCTTCTTCTTTTGTTTCTTCCTCTTCCTCTTCTACTTCTTCCTCATCCTTTTCCTCTCGATATTAAAATATTTCGATCCGACGATTGCAATGCGATCGGTTTTGCATTTTCGAACGGGGGAGGTGAAAAAAAAAAAGAAAGAAAAATTCAGAAAACAAAAAAAAAAGGAACAACGACGACGACAACGAAGACGACAACGACGACAACAAAATAAAAAGAAGAAAATATAAATACGTATTTGTTTGACTCGCGTATCGTGTGGTACGACGACCACTCTCGGACTTCCGATAGCGTAACTGAAATTCTCGTGAAAAGCGAGAGGAAGGCGGAAGCCATGCTCTCCCCCTTGTTTCCGTCTCTCTCTCTCTCTCTCTCTCTTTCTACATATATATATATATATATACATATATATATATATATATACATATATATATATATATATATATATATTCTCTCTAGATATTGGTTGGGGTTGAAAGCCCAGGCACGACCCCCTATTCGTCGCGAGGCATAGTACGCGGGGGTAGTAGACGGAGCATGCCTCTACCAACACCCTCCCCCCTCCGTTCCCGTTGCTGGGGGCAGCGGTGCCGCCTCTTCATCGATCTGATAAGGAGCACTGTAATTCGTGTTTCCATGATATACTTCTCTCTCTCTCTCTCTCTCTCTCTCTCTTTCTGTGTGTGTGTATGCATGTATACATCATACATATCTATGTACGAGTATACGTATATACATATATACTTTTGTATCTTTTGTACGTCCATTTATATATTATACCTACAGAGCGTTTCTCAAAGGGATGTCGGAAAATTTGTTGTTAGTAAATTCGTGGTACCTGTTAAAAAGAGAGAAAAAAGAAACAAAATAAATAAGTAAATAAATAAAAGCTTTAAACCTTTTGTTGATCGAGGAATTTTGGATGAATCTTTTTTTTTTTATTTTGGGATATATCATTCGATCGATTGGAAGAAGAACGATTTAAAATCGGTATAGTGGATACAATTATTTCGGTTTCGAGTTCATGAAGCTCGATTATCCGACGTTAGATTTGTTTTTTCTTCTTGTATTTTTTTTATTTTATTTTATTTTTTTTTACTTATTTAAGTATAGTTTTCGATGTTACTTTAACTTAGTGTATCTGTGTGTCCTTTTTAACCATTTTCTTATTCCATATATCCGACTTACCGTCGTAGCTAATAACGTTGTAAGTACTTAAATTTAAATTTACGAAAGACAATAAATTGACCGGTTAGATATGCGACCAGTTAGATCGATCGTGAAAAGTGCATAGTTAACCTTGATTCCCCCCCCCCTCCCCCGAGTGAAACGAAACGATGGAGATTTAAATAATTCAATGTCTATATCGTTAACCTTTTTTCTTTTTTTTTTTTTATTTTTCTTTTCTCTAACTTTTCATCGCAGAATCCCTCGATATTTCGATCAAATTATTTCGATTAAATATTTATATATGCATATGTATATATATATTATTATTTATAAATATATTTATAAATATATATTATTTATAATATCACGCTTTTTACGAATCAATCGATAACGTAGCTTTCGTTAAAAACGTATTAACAATTATCGCTTATAAATCACTTTTATTTAATCCTTCAATATTTCATTTTTTATCGTTAAATACTTCGTTAAAATAAATGTATATTTCAATGGGTATAAATAATATTTCATTTCAGAATCGTCACTAATACGCGCATCAGTCGGCCAATGTAATTTTGAAATTATTTATAAATATCACGAACGAATTGAGATTTAATATACCAGGTACGGATGTGTGTGTGTATATATATATATAATTAGATAAAATAGAAATTATATTTTTATATATATATATATATATATATATATATTATAAATTTTATAATATAAATTATATATAAAATATATATATATATTTTAAATTATATTTTATATATATATATATATAAAATAGAAAAATAAAATTCTGTTCGAACGAATTCGAGGCGTTGCATTTTGTGATCGTGCAATGACGTAGCCTCGTTAAATATTTATCCAACCAATCGTAGATAATTGTACGGAGTTGGAAAATCAGATAGTACAGTATGTACCTGTAGTTTCAACCGCATAATTATAGGTTCCTCGGTTCAGGCCAAATGTCGCCGAAATACTTAACTCTCGGCAACCCTTACGCAATGTTTTCGCTGCACGCGTCACGCACGTGCCCTTTTCACCGTTTCATTCCACTCGGATAAATTAGTACTAATTTCCCCGTTGGTTGCTCCATTCGCTGTTTTCGAATAATCAGAATCATTTTGCCTCGTTCGTCGTTTAACTTCTCTTGTTTGCTATTCTCTTTCTTTTTTCTTTTTTTTTTTTTTTTTTTTTACGAACGAAATCCGAAAAAAGAAGATCGCGATGATATTTATTTTTATCTTTTACTCGGGATAAAGTTGATGAGCCAAAAGTAGTTCATAGAATTTTTTCGATCTTCAAAAATCGAGATAACTCCTTAGGTTAATATCTTTATTATTATTTTTTTTTTTTTTAATCAAATTGTAAGACTACAAGCATGACCGTACATGTCCGATCGCGAGATTCAAGGTACGGGGTCTCGTGAGAAAAGAATAATTGTCGTTCGATCGAGATTCGAGATCGCGTAAAAACTTTTGGAGCAACCTGTACAAAGAGTTATAAAAAAAAAAATCTAACGGCGTTACGTGTCACGGATTTTTGTTCGAAATCAAATTATCACGATCGAACTTACGTGATAAAATATTTCAAATGACGACTAATGAAATAATAGATATTGTAAATAAAACGAATGTAACTTGAGCCATGTGTGTATATATATATATATATATATATATATATATATATATATATATATATATACCCATATATGTATATATGTCGTACGTAGCGATAAATATTAGACGATCGTTCAGGGGTTGTAGTTCGTAGATCATTAAAATTGGACGATTAAAACGGCTGGAATCCAGATACCTTCAACAAATGAGAACCTTCCAGATACCTTTTACAAATGAACCCTACGTGGGAGAATCGTGAAATGAATTATTACCGTTCCATCTGTGACCGATCCATTTTTGAGGAAAAAAAAAAGGAAAAAAAAATCGTCAGAAGCATTGAAACGATTCCCACGTGTTATATATATATATATATATATATATATATATATATATATATTTCAACAATACCATGGCAATATATTGGTATCGCTTTGGATGGATTTATTTATCTACTTTTTTTTTCTTTTTTCCTCACCGTGGTTATCTCGATTTTACAATTTAATTGTTGAATATCGATCCGGTAGAGGAATGGTATGAGGTGGTGGCGGCGGGATGAGGCGGGGTGGGGTGAGGTGGGGAGAATTTTTTTATTTTAAACAATAAAAGAAAAATTTTCGATTGAACGGGCGTAAATGGGTTTCGGTATTACGTCCCATCTCGTCTTGCCATAATCCCAAATGAAAATACTCGAACGGGACGATGGTGTGTCGATTGTATATATGTATGTATGTATGTATGTATGTCTGTGTGTGTGTGTGTGTGTGTGTGTGTGTGTGTGCCGAAAAGTTTTTTCTTTTATTTCTTTTTCATCTTCGCTCTAGATTAAAAGATAAATCGTCGTAAGGAAGGGGGAGAAACAGATTGAATCGCTCGATTCCATACCCCTCACTTATATAGATAAGTACTTATGTACGTACTCTAATGTAAAGTCCTACTTTCATCTCGTATGTATCGTACGTATGTACGTACTTACACACACACATATATATATATATGTATATATATATATATATATATATATGTACGTATGTATGTACGTATGTACGTATGCACCAATGATCGCGTTTAAATATCTAACTTTTGTTTTTCTTTTCTTTCCTTTTTCTTTTTTTTTTGGTCGGAGCGATAAATTAACGCGAAAACTTTAATCGACCGTGATATACAATTAATATATATTATAACAAAAATAACGTATACTTCGTATAAATAAATTAACGATAACTTTGATTGACTTACATATTGAAAATTAAATTATGACTCCGTAGAAGGGGATTCATTTCTCTCTCTCTCTCTCTCTCTCTCTCTCTTTCTCATTTCAATCATTTTTCCAACGATTTACTTTTAATAATTATCCTATTGGAGAGATTGGGAGAGATTCGTTAGTAAAATTTGCCCGATTCCGTGTAAATTAGAATGGAACACTTATTATCCTTCAATTTTAACGTTAGATGTTTCAACCCACCCCTTCGCTCTCTCCCCTTCTCCCGCCCACGGCCCCGAAGAGAATCTCTCTTCACGGTGCATCCTCGCACGTCCACAAGCCAGTAACACCTGGTTCCCGTTGTAACACCCTTGAACATCCTGGTACCTTTCGAGGACACGCCTCGGGGTCCTCCTCACCCCTCTCCCCTCCTTTCTCCCTCCCTCCCTCGTCTAAGTGTCTATTAATTTATACTCAGCGTGAGTGTGAAATCGATTTGTGTTCGCTCTCGATCTGCTCACAATAAATCTACAGGAGAGGAGCATTGACCCTAACACAATTCACGATGATCATCAAAATCTTTTTATATGTATATATATATATATATATATATATATATATATATATATATACACACACACGCACACACGCACGCACATATATATATATATGTTATAAAAAATTATAATAATTAATGAACGTCAGCATAAGGAAAGTACGTCGTTCGTTTTATTATTATTTTTGTATAATTTTACGCGTGCCCGTATTCGTGCACGTATTATTCATCCAATCGCATTATTCTCCCGACTTATCGAAATAATTTAATGTTTAAGGAACAAATTGAAATATTTATAGTCGTGCATGCGAATCGTTCGATATAAAAATATTAATTCATAAAGCACAGTGACGCCACGGAACGATCCATTATTTCAAATATATTCGTCGAGCGTACAAAAAAGGAAAAAAGAGATGAAGAGAAAAAGAAAAAAAAAGAAAGAAAAGAAAAAACATATGGAGAATTTAACCGCTAGAAGGGATACCGCAAAACGTTTCTAGGGTTAGGAAAATAGAGAGAGAGAGAGTGTGAGTGTGTGTGTGTGTGTGTGTGAGAGAGAGAGAGACTGAGTGCAACGCATTGGAGCGTGGAACGTTTTGGGGGTCGTACACACTGTTTGAAGGGTCCTCGATGAGGACACCATAGGGGGTACCATCCCCTACATACCGGATACGGTTTTACCGGATATGTGAGTACATATTAGACAGGTGTTTGATACTTTGTTACTTGCTTACGTAAGTCCGTGAGTCGAGTAAGTCGTGAGTTTCTGATAAGAATCGTCGATCGACACAAAATCAATCGATTATGAAAATCTATTCGATTCGGTCGAACGAGTCATTTCGATGTACGAATAGTAATGTTATTTCTTTTTTTTTTTACTTTATTATATTATCTTTTTTTTATTTTTATTTTATTTCAAATTGAATCAACGCTATCGTTGTTAATCGTATACAATGAGACATTGTAATCGTTGTTAGGGTCGACGGGGCGGGAAAGGGGTGGGTATATCGAATTTTTTATTACCAGTACGATAATAACGTTATTTATTTTAGCATTGTATTTTAACATTGTATTTGTTTTAGTATTACACATAGAATAAATTTAAGAATAATCTTAACGCCCGACGATTGTCGAAGAAGATCCATCATTTTACTTGAATACAATGAAAAAGAAAAAAAAAAGAATCAAACGATCGTAACTGTTAATGATTGCAATTTAATACTCAGACAGATCGACGTTAAGATAATTTTTATCATCGTTTATCATATCATCTAAGGATCATTATCTTCGACGATATGCTCGTTAAGAGTCATTCACGTTACATGTTTTTCCTGGAACATATGTAACTGTATGGACGGGCTTATAGAAAATTATTCGTTAGTCATTTCACCTTTTTTTCCTTTTTTTTTTTTCGAGAAACATGCAAACGAAATATTAATTTTTATGGATAAGAAAATACTATTATACACCGAAAATAATCGTTCCGACATTGCATAGAAGTAAATCGTAACGCGATCTGTAGTTCGTAAGTCAAAGTAAGAAAGATCCATTATCTGCGGTCGATAATGCAGATCACTGTTAATGAATACCATCCGACGTATGATAAACGATATATCACTAGTATTTCGTGATCTATATTATAACAATTATCGACGATATCTTCGTTCTTTGTACTGATATAATGCTGCAACTTGCGTCTCGATATAATTTTATCCATTTATATATATATATTTGTATATGATATATATATATATATATGTCTGGCACATTTTTTTGTAATAAAAAAATAAGAATGGAGAGATAAAAAAAAAATTAAAACAAAAAAAAACTGGGCTCGTCCGGGATTTGAACCCGGGACCTCTCGCACCCTAAGCGAGAATCATACCCCTAGACCAACGAGCCACGTTGACCAGTAGTTAACTTTTATCGAAATTGTATTGACATTTTAATGGAAACAGGTTTGAAAGAACACATGATCGACGCTTTTGAAACGGACTTATCTTCACGGCGTTGTTATATTATCGTCCTCGTCATCGTCGTCGTCGTCGTCGTCGTCGTCGTCGTCGTGCGTGCGTTCTTGCGTGCGTGCATGCGTACTTATACGTCTCTAGAAATAAAATAATCTCTCGCGCTCGTGTTATATTCTACGGGCACGTCGAACGAAAGTGTAAGATGGCGGCAGAAAGACAACAGCAAGATTTTAATAGGAGCGCATTGACGATCGACGGTGAGCGGGTAAAAATTCGTTCGTCAATTGATCCTGAACGTACGATAACAAAAAGAAAAAAAAAAACGAAACAAACAAAAAATTAAGACGGAGGAAAGTTAAAGGGGATGGAAAAACGCGATGGAGTCGGTAAAAAGAAAAAAGATGGAGACGATGGTGAACCATCGATCGTTACGAATGTCAAACCGGAGAGTTCCGAGATCTCTTTTTCTTTTTCTTTATCTTTATCTTTATTTGCGTGTGTGTGTGTTTTCTTTTTTTTTTCCCCTAGGCTTGTTACACCGGACAACGAGCCGATAGAGTACCCGGTGGTTTGGCCCGTGTCGTTGGTTACGATTGTTTAAGTTTGGATCTTTCTTACAACGAATTAACTTCGGTCACGGCATTAAAGGACTTCTCCAAATTGGAGGAATTGATATTGGACAATAATCGGCTGCGCGATTTAAAAACATTACCATCTATGCCATCTCTGACCACATTGAGTCTGAATAACAATAAGGTTGGTTCTAAATGCTCATCGTTCTTCCCGTTTTTTGTTTCTTCTTTTACCTTTTTCTTCCTCCTTTTTAATTTTTTTTCTTCTCTCTCTCTCTCTCTCTCCCTCTTCTCTTCTTTTCTTCTTTATCCTCGTATCACGATTTATTTATGACGTATACGTTTGTTCGATGTTAATCACGTTTAACATGAAATTGTATAGAG
>OU426855.1:7257972-7260472 GCA_911387685.1 Dolichovespula media | reverse complement strand
TATATATATATATAGACACACATACATACATACACATATGTATATATATATGTTTATATATAAACACACACACGCATATATATATATATGTATATATAGATTTTCCTCGAATAATAATGCTCAAGTTCAAACACCAATGATCTACTGAACAAAATCACAACAATATAGATTTATTATTTATATACATATATGTATATATAGGATCTATGGATCTCCGTAACACGTAATGGCACTTACTGTCTTGGTACTTGCGAATTGCGTTATAACCATTGAACGCACAGTTAGATCCAAGAAAACTGTTTATAAACGTACGTGTATATATCGATTTGTTAATCGAACGATAATATCCATTAAAAACTTACTCTTTCCTGAAGCGGATACCATCTTGGAGTTGGGTCATCGAATATTTTATTCTCCAATGGCATTCGCACCTCCCCGAGAAAATCATTCCGTCCGAACATGTCCGAGTGCCATACTGTCAGCCATAATGTCCTCGTCTCCAAACCGCTCAGGCTCATGTGAAACTGAAACGCCACGTTTTGGCGAACGAACCATCGACACAAAAGAAAAAAAAGAAAAAAAAGAAAAAAAAGAAAAAAAGAAGAAACAACAAAATCTAATTCTCATGCAGGACACGATACACGAGCTAACGAGCAGGTGTTTATTTTTTTTTTCTTTCCCATTTTATTTTTTTGTTTTTGTTTTTTTTTTGTTTTCTATCGATCGTCGCGATCGAGCTTTAATATGGAAAGAGAGAGAGAGAGAGAGAGAGAGAGATAGAGCGAGAGATAGAGAGCGAGAGAGAAAGAGAGAGATCTTTCGGATCTCTCGATGTAGTCTACGATCAAACGTTTTTTCTTTTTGTTCTTGTTTCTCTTTCTCTTTCCTTTCCTTTTTTACCTCACCTTCAAAGTCTCGTTGAATTCCGGATTTAACGTGTGCTTCTTCACCTTCGTCTTCCGTTTACCGCTTTTAGATTTGTCCGGCAGGAGATAGACCTTCACGTATCTGTTTTTACAAGAAAAATAAATAAATAAATAAATAAATAAATAAATGAAACGACGAAGAAAGATAAGATTCGAGAAAATTGTAATTGCATTTATTTTCCATTCTCCTTTATTCCTCTCCCCTCCCCACCCCTCCCCCTCCCCCTCCCCCGTCTTGTTCTTACTTTTTACCAGAGGCTATCTTCTTTGTTTTCTATTTTTCCTTTTTATATACTTCTCTTTTTCCAACTCATTTAATTGTCAATTCATTTTTTTCGAAAGGACTTACGGATCGGATCGCTTTCGTTTGACGTCGACTGGAGCGAGATTCTTGCATTTAGTAACGTGCACCTCGAACGTTAGATGCTTGTAATCGTACTGCAATGCAAATTCTACTTCGCCGGTAACGACTACCGATCTACAGCACCTTCCCTCACCGGCACCGCTGTAAACCGATGCCATTGAATCCGAGCGTGCCTGGAGAAAAAAAGACAAAAAACAATATATTTATATATATAAAAACAATAAATTTATATATATAAAAACAATAAATTTATATATATAAAAAACAATAAATTTATATATATATATAAAATTTATATATATAAAAACAATAAATTTATATATATATAAAATTTATATATATAAAAAACAATAAATTTTTATATATATATATATATATATATATATATCGGATCGGGTCAATGATACATCCTAATTGATCCTGCAAATAACAAATATATTTCTTTTTACTTTCACTTTAGTAAATAAATCCATAACTATTATATGTGTGTGTGTGTGTGTGCGTGTGCGTGTATAATAGTCATTATTATATATGTATATATATAATTATAACTATATATTAATATATATGTATATATATATATATATATATATATATGTATATATATATACGTCTCTTTTTTTTTCTTTTGGCTACGACGGTCCTACAGGTTTTTTTTATCTCTTTATTTTGTACATAATAATATATATTTTTTCTTTCTTTTTTGTTTGTTCTTTCTTCTTCTTTTTTTTTTTTTTTTTTTCTTCTTAATATCCATCGAAACCGACATAAAAGTGTGGAAAAAAAGAGAAAAAAGAACTTTGAAAGGAATTATTCGAGTTCGTTGCTCGTAAGCTACGCAAATCCGTACAGTATTGAACTTTCACTCGCGTTTCGCATTCGAGTTTTATAGGCGTGGAAGAGACGCGCGTACAGGATGATGACGTGTTTTAATATACTCACTCCAAGGCTGGACAAAGAGGCACGAGTGGCGAGATGTCCAGAATGCAATCCAGGATCCATATCGTCCATATCCATGACCGTGTGACTAGAAGCGGCACGTGAACCAGCCCCGATGATTGGCGTACTGCACGCCTCCGATAGGCTACTTCCATCGTCTGTTAAAATTAACGGATATATATATATATATATATATATATATATATATATATATATATATATATATATAAATATATATATATATATATAACGGATATATATATATATATAA
>OU426855.1:7222972-7252972 GCA_911387685.1 Dolichovespula media | reverse complement strand
TGAAAAAAATGTATGAAGAATTATCGTTCCTCGAAATGAAATAAAATTATTCATCCCACGCTTTGAGATCGTATGGAATTTTTTTTCCCTCTTATTGTTTTATCGTCATGAATCTTTCCTTCTCTCTCTCTCTCTCTTTTTTTTTTTATTTCGTTAATTTTTTTTCTCTCTTTTTTTCTTTTTTTTTTTATTATTTTTTATTATATATCTCCCTCGGAAATACCTACAAGATCGATCATTCGATTATCCGGGTGATCGTCGTTACCGTGACGCAACGTGAAAACGAACGTCGAACGAGAAGAAACAAAACAAATAAGTAAACAAACAAATAAACAAACAAATAAACAAACAAATAAATAAATAAATACAAACCAACAAACAAGGAGGAAAAAGAAGAAGAGAAGAAAAAAAAAACATCGAAATTGAAATATACGCAGTCGTTATACGTGATAAGAACAAATGGGGGGGATATTTGAAGGAGATTATTATCAGGCACAATATGTGCCTGTGTGGTATTATTAACGATACGGTACCACGTACCCGACGTACAAATACGATATAACGTGTTTGCCACGGAAAATATAAGTATAGTGTGTATACACACACACACACACACACACTATATATATATATATACCTGTTACGCTTACGTTCGAACGTCGTCCGACGTCTTGTATTATTGCGCACGAGAAAATGTAGCTAAGCGCAATGTTACTTCGAAGTTACGACACGCTTTTAAAATTCAATACAGCTCGAAAGATGCGGGAGGGAGGATGGGAGGGGGTGGGATATCGAAGACCGACGTTAACGGATGTTTCTAACACTTCCTTCCATCCTTCCATCCTTCCATCCTTTCTTCCTACCTTTCATTTCTTTTCTTTTTTTTTTTTTTTTTTTTTTAAACACCGACCATCCTTTTTCGTTTTTTCTATTCTTCTTCGTTGATCGTTTTTGCACGTCGTTTTATCGTTTGATTATTTTTATTTATTTTTCCTTTTTCCTTTTTCCTTTTTTTTTTTTTTTTTTTGTTACTTCTTCCTCCTTCCGACAAAATTTTATCGCGTTAGGTTAAAAGTAAGTCGACGTATCGCGAGAAGGTTGTCACATTTTTTTCCCTCCCCCCATAAATTGTTAATCAGTTCATTAATTATCACAACGCCACGTGATGATACGTGAGAGAGCGTCAAAAGTTTCGTTAGAATGAAAATGATTGCTGGTAATCGGTACGAGTCGTTACATTGCATTTATATGAATAAAGTTTCTCTACGATTTGTGATAATCGTACGAACGAATTATTACGATGATTCGAATTAATCAAAATCGAAATTATCGCGTACGTTCGGAGTATATTGTATTCTTTTTTCTTTCTCTCTCTCTCTTTCTCTCTCTCTCCAAAAGAGGACGAACAAATTTCTCTCCTCGAAGACGATCGATGGGTGACGGTCGTGGATGTTTATATATTATTAAGAAAAAAAAAGAAAAAAAATGGAATAAAAAAAGAAACGCTAATCGTTGAACCATATATATATATATATATATATATATATATATATGTATAAAAAAAAAAATAATAATAATCTGCGAATCATTCTACGCCACTTTTTTTTTTCTTTCTTTTACCTTTTTTCTTTTCAAATCGATCACTTTTAATTCCGATCGAGAGTCCGCGAGGTGACGAAAGATTCGACAAGAAAAAAAAAAAGAAAGAAAAAAAAAAAAAAGAAAAGATAAAAGAAATAAAAAGGCGAGCAGTTATAGTCAGCGAGAATTATTTTATTGCCCGGTGGACTTTTGCGGACAATTGCGAGTTATTAAGGTAACCCGGTTAAACGCTTAGGAACGCGACGATGAATACACAACTCGTCGAAAATTTTTTTTTAGTTTAGATCTATATATATATATATAATATATATATTATAATATATAATATATAATATATATATATATATATTTGCCACGCGGGTATTATGTTATTAGAAGAGATAGATTTTAGTTTCTCTTCCTCGTTACGAAACGAGCGCGAGAAATGGCCGAGAGAGAGAGAGAGAGAGAGAGAGAGAGAGAGAGAGAGAGAGAGAGATGTACGTGTCGTGTTTGTCGTCGTACGAATCTCAAAACGGATGCCGCCTTTTTCTTTTGCTCGGTCGTCCTGCCGCCCCACCCCACACCAACCCGCTCTACTTCACACCAACCACCCTCCCTCCTCCCAACCCTCCTCATCGAGCTAACATCTATCCAAGCACACCTTCTTCTCGTCCTTCTCATCCTTCTCCTTCTTCTTCCTCCTCCTACTCCTACCCCCACTCCATTTCTTTTGCGAGCGAATTAAAGTGAAATTCTCATTGTTTTCTCTCTTTGTCACAACATTGTCCCGCTGACGAACTATCAGAGCAGAGAGAACGCACGGCGTAGCGCGACAGACAGAGAGAGAGAGAGAGAGAGAGAGAGAGAGAGAGAGAGAGAAAATTATTTTTCAACCCAAAGATTTAATCGTTCCGTTACGGTAAAAAAATATTCGATTCGCGTTCGACCATAAAAAAAATGATGTATTTCGAGCTTCGTAAATAATTCTTTCGATTTGACGATTAATCGTCATTGAAACAATTCGTCGTCGAAATATTTCTCAACGCGCAACGAAAGGGAGAAGGTAAAAGGAAGGGAAGAAGACAAAAAAATAAATAAATAAAAAAAAAAAAAAATTAAATAAGAACGAATAAACGCCTAAAAGATGGCCGATATCCAAAAGTTCTTGATGAAGCATAATCTTTTTTTTTTTAAATCAATCCGCGCACTCACATACAATTTATAAAAAGAAAAAAAAAAAAGGGATTCACGAATTCAAAAAGCTATTAGTCTTGGATAAAGATTGTTGTAATCGAAATATTTGGCTTTACGTTCAAGAGGAAAAGTGGAAGAAATAAATAAATAAAAGATATACAATGTGTTTCGAAAGTTTCGAAATATCTTCAAAAAATCAATTCTCACGCTTTTTCCAAACTTTTCGTGTCAATTCTTTTTTTCTTTCGTCGTAGTGGTCGTTGTCGTTCTTTTTAAATCGTTGACGACAAATCCGACAAGAATTTTTTTTTTGTACAGAATCGCTTGGAATTTAAACGTTTCCTGTTTATTACAAGAAGATAGTATACGAGATCCTCTCGTTCGAGGACAAAAAATATAGAAATAAAAAAAAGAATAGAAAAAAGAAAAAGAAAGGAAGAAACTAACGCGAGGAATAATGGGAATACAATCCTACAATTATAGAACGGAACATCGACTGAGCTGATGATGATGATGATGATGATGATGATGATGATGATGATGATGATGATGATGATGATGATGATGGATAAGATACAGCGATTATTTTCAACGTTGAATTGCGCTCGAGATTCCGACGAAAAACTAGACGAGCTCGTTCATTGGAAAATCTACGATTATTTGTTTCTTAGCTAAAAGGATATATATATATATATATATATAGCTTCGTCAAGCGTTCGCGTAAGATTTCAGATAAACGAATCTAGAAAATCGAAAGAAGATATATACATAAATTCTCACTTGTCAAAATAAATCAAAAAATCTTCGTCATTCTTCGTTTACAACGTTACGAATCCGATAATTATGAATCTCGATTATATATATATATATATATATATATATATATATATATATATATATATATATATATTTATAATCGAGATCGAAACGAAATTTGACGTTAAATCATTAATACATTTGTGCATCTCTATCGTGCAGTTGAACTATTCGTAATTTACGTAATTATTACAAACGCATAGGAAACGTTCCATAAAGTTAATTAAGTTCGAGAGCGATATAGGTCGAAATGTATTTGAAAAGAAAAAAGAAGAAAAAAAAAAGAATACATAAAACAAAACAAATAAAAGGAACGAACGAGCCAACATGAGATCTCGTTTAGAGATAATATCTCTCTTTATTTTTTTTTGTTACGTTTTGTGTTTCCTTATTCTATAATATTTCTTTCTTCTTTTTTTTTTTTTTTATTTTTTATTCTACCTATATTCTGATTCTTCACGGACTATCCTACCGTCAAATTTTCTATGGGGGTTCGACGAGTTACGTCAGTTTTCTCGGTTATTGATCTGTCGAAGCGGCGACCAACGACGGGAGTGGCAAGATAATTTCATCGGTACAGAGAGAGAGAGAGAGAGAGAGAGAGAGAGAGAGAGAGGAGAGAGGAGAGAGAGAGAGAGAGAGAGAGAGGAGAGAGGAGAGAGAGAGAGAGAGAGAGAGGCCACGAGTAAATTTAATTATTACCAAGAGTTAGAACGACGACGCGTTACCTTTAACACGCAAGCCTCTTTATTATTTACTTTGATACGCAAATGAGGACAAAACTGTACGAAAATGAAGGGGTTGAAGAAGGAAAAATAAGAAAGACAACGAAACAAAAGGGTCGACTTTTAATTACGCCAGATTAATTTGCGAGGCGTAAACGAGAGAGGCAGGAGAGAAAAGATAAGTAAAAAAATAAAATAAAAATATAAAAGAAAACAAAAAAAAAACAGAGAAGAATAATGGAACGAGAGGAGGTGCGGTGGGTATGGACAGCTGGCGAGGGGTTGTCGTCGGTAAAAAAAAAAAAAAATAAAAAATAAAAAATAAAAAAAATAAAATACAAAAGAAAAGAAGGAAAGAAGAGAGAAAGGAAAAAAGGGATAGGGAAAATGAGAAACGAAAAAATTATGCGTAACGTTGGCATTAAATTTGAGACGAGGCGCCTTTCGTCAACGTCAGAACGTTTATCAAATCTACGTCGTTAGTTAATAGTATTCTCAAATATCGCAGAGATTATCGGTTTCCTCGTCGTTGATCGTTTATACCTCTCTCTTTCTCTTTCACTATCTCTCTCTCTCTCTCTCTCTCTCTCTCTCTCTCTCTCTCTCTCTCTCTTTCTCTCTCTATTTATCTCTATATCTCTATCTGGAAAATACTCCAATAGTCAAGACCTCGAATGTATCGTTTCGAGATATTATTATATGATTATCGTTAGATCGGAACGTTGGAACTTGTCTACGAACAATTTTAATATCACGCTTTTAATACGTACTGCAATTTTACGATAGCTCCGATTGCTACAGGATTATTAGAGATAGACAGAGAGATTGAAATATAGATAGAGATAGATAGATAGATAGATAGATAGATAGATAGATAAATAAATAAATAGATAAATTGATAGATAGAGATAGAGAGAGAAAGAGAGACAGATTGAGATATAGAGATAGATAGATAGATAAATAGATAAATAGATAGATAAATAGATACATAGAGAGAGAGAGAGAGAGAGAGAGAGAGAGATGCTGCGAAACTCTTGTCCTTTCCTTTCTTTTCCATTTCTTTCTCCTTTTTCTCGTTTCCTTTTCCTTTTTATTTCTTTTTTTTTTTTGCAACACATTCTCTCTGTATTTTCTCTCTCAATCTCTCTCTCTCTCTCTCTATCATCGCTTTAATCCATTAGAATCGAGAGAGAAATTTTTTCCCAATATTTTCAGTTCTTTTTTTTTTTTTTTCATTTTCTTTTTCCCCAACTCACCCGTTTGATACGAATGATACCTTTAATCTAAGTTTCTACGTTGTTAATAATTTTTTTTCTTTTTATCTAAATCGATCATCACTTTTTGCTCCTTCGTACTTTTCCATTTTTATCGATCGTTCGGACATCTCTCTCTCTCTCTCTTTCACGACGAACGATAATAAATATGAATGCATACGATCGTAATAATGTAACGTGTGTGTATATATATTCGATAGTCGCGTCTCACGTGGCATAACGTGAACGAGAAGCGTACGGAAAAGTCGAACAGTACGCATACGCGGGCCACGACCTCACGTTGGATTATCGATTGTCGTTAGGTCGTTGGACGGGAGAGGGTAAAGACAAAGATAGAGTATTACTGGCGAGGGAGAAAGAGAGAGAGAGAGAGAGAGAGAGAGAGAGAGAGAGAGGAGAGAGAGAGAAAGAGAAAGTTGATACGGATGCAACGTGTACTACACCTGTTACGTTTTCAAACGACTGACACTTTTAAAACTTAATATGCATATATCAATCTCTCTCTCTCTCTCTCTCTCTCTCTCTCCTCTCTCACTTTTATATATATATATATATATATATAGACGATTTCGAACTTTCGAAGGAAGAAAGAAAAAAACCTGTGTGCTGTTCGTCCTCGGAAGGATTTTTTTTGTTTTTTTTTTTTTGTTTAACAACGAGATGAACGTCGAGGAAAATCGAATTTCGAGACGTTCGTTTTGCTTCGTATAGAATAAATAAGAAGAAGAAGAAGAAGAAGAAGAAGAAAGTATTAACGATAATGATAATAACGTTAATGAAATATATATCGAATAACTTACCCGGTGTCAGTGAGATAGCCTGTTGCCTTCTAGTTCTCGAATTGTCGCGTTTAGTCGCAGAACCTTGGGATCCCGAAACCTGTAAACCCGGTGCACTGACAGCTCGTTTAGGGCCACCGATAGTCCCGGCCGTTACGTTGCTGTTCCTTGCAAAACCAGGCGGTCGATATCTTGCCGATTTGACGGCGCTGTTGTGTTGCGGTAGAAAATGATAAACGCTGTGTGCTTTGTGCATTTGCGATGAGGTCGTAGACGTCGTCGTAAGGCCGGTAGTCGCGGTCGAGGCAGGTAATCGTGGGAGTGAATTAGTTGCCGCGCTAAGGGCCGATTGTATCCCACGGGGAAGGGTCGTAGCACGTGAGGATTCACCGGCACCATATTCGAGTTCGTCCTCCGTGTCCTCGTCACCTGCCGACGCACCTATCGTATGTAACAACGTGTCGTTGTCGTTGTCGTCGTCATCGTCGAAATATTATAGAAATAAGGTTTTTCATTCTTATATATCGTTTGGACAATTCTTATGGACGGGGAGTTTGAAAAGGAAAGAAAAGAAAGTAGAAAAGAAAAAATGAATTAATCTCACCAGACTCTCCTCTCGTGTTAGCGTCCGGAACTGAAGATCTTCTTCTATTACTCCAAATCCTTTCCTCGATGGATCCCCCACATCCTCCACCACCTATACCTCCTCCTCCTCCTCCTCCTCCACCACCACCGCTACCACCGCCAATCGAACCGCAACTTCTAACTCTGTCCAATTGCTCCCTAGACAGGCTCCTAGGATTGAACAACAAATCACCGGCACTACGTCGTTTCGCCGCCATCGCCAAAGCACTAGCACCAGCACCAGCCCCAACTCCGCTAACGTCCCCGCTGCACGCCAATAGGCTTAATTTTGTCCTTGAATCGGCGGCCATTAACGCAGACTCGAAACTACCGCGCCAAGAGAATCTCTCGTAATCGCTTGCCTCTCTTTCCTCTCCCTCCTGACCGGTCGACGTATTAGGATGACTATTGATGAGCAACAATGGATCGTGTGACTTTGATCTTGGCAATTGTAGATGAGCCGAGGACGTTGGATTCGTAGAATCCGAGGTGGAGTCGTCGTCCTCCGTCGTCGAGGCGGACGAAGGCGTACGATGATGCTGCGAGTATCTTCTCCAGGTCGTCGTAGAATGATGTTGAACGGCTGGACCTCCCTCCGATACCTCGTGCATAAGCGCGACCAATCGACTTCCTATGTGATGCATCACCTTCGCTATCAAAGGTGGACTGCTGTGTGGCGTTGAATTCGTATCGGAACTTACGCCGTCGCCTGCCATTTTCGTGAAGCTCTGTACTAATTTTTGATAAACGAATGCCGTGTCCCTACCGAGGCAAGGTCCCTGTAGATTGTTGGCAACGCCCTTATCCTCCCTGTTGTCCTTCTCGTTCAAAAGATTTTCACCGGTGGAGGTAGTGTCGAACTTGCTTATTATCTGTTGACAACTCTGGGATATTTGTTCTTGCAGTGCCGAACGACGACCACCGGCAGCCCCCTCTAAATCGGAACTCGTATAATCCGAACTGTCGTAAGAATCCGACCAAGTATCCTCGGAGCTTAGGTACTCGACTATCTCACGTACTTGTTCGTCCCGTATCCCAGGTACCGTTTTCATTAACCTGGTCAACTCGTTCTCGAAGTATACCAATTGCGGTGGCTTCGTACGATTCTGCGGACTGATCCTTGACTTCGACGTATAACCGGGCAATCGCGGACTCGGTGCAGGCGAGGCGCCGGTCGAATTTGCGTTGCCAACGTTCTGTCCTTGGCCGTTCGAGTTCGCCACCATGGTCTTGAAAAATTGTCGCATCTTCGACATCATCAGATTCGTTTCCTCGTCGCTCGACCAATTGTTGAAGCTGTCCTTGCGCGACAACGACGCATTTGGCAAGTGCGCCACGCTACTAGCGTGACTCAATGGATGATCCATCTTCATGGAATTGTTCTTCTCGTTGTCTACCACGGTCTCGTTCGTAACGTTATCGTCCGTCGTACGTGCGACTCCAACGTTGCCGACGCCGTCCTTTCTCGCACGATCCTTTCCCGTGTCCTGATTGATCTCGGAATTGACCTGAACGTCGTCCGGTACCTTTTGATGTTGCAAAAGATCGTCGCAGCTTCCAACGAAGCCGGAATCCCTCGATTGTTGTTTCGATCTTTGATTGTAAGCGATAGAATCGGCGGAAGCCGTGAGTAGGTTCCTCGACGGGTCGGCGACTTGCGGCGAGGTCGTCGTGGACGAGTTAGCGACTATCGACGGCGACGAGGACGAGGACAAAGCGCACTCGGGCTGTGGTGTTTTCGCTCTCTCGGAATCCTCGGAATTAGCGGCCTCCGTGTCGTCCTCCACCACCATCTCTCCCACCAATACCATTTCTCGATTAGGCTCCGGAGTCTTGTTTCTGTCGTCGGGCACGCGAGGACTCTGGGTGCCCAAATTTCTAGGCTTTTTCTTTTTCCTCTTGACCGTATCGAATTGTCCGTCCGTACCGAATGCCGGCGTTTGCCCGTCCTCGGCGCCATCGGTTTCGGTCGAGGATCCTTCCGATTGCGTTTCCTGAAGATCTTGATTGAGACTAAGGTCTTGCAGAGAATTTTGTGAACTCAAATTTTGCGAGCTCTGAGTCAATGCCAATAGATTGTCGAGGGAGGAACTGTGGGAACGGCCCGTACCTCTTGCACGAACGAGACGTTTCCTCCTTTGAGCCTCTGGACTCGGTCTACCTTCGGAATCGCTACCGACCGATCCGTCAGAGTCACGTCTGTCTTGATCGAATCCAAGGAACTCCGATAGAAAGTACTTTTCCAATCTCGAAGAATTGAGAAATCCATCGGTGGAGTTCAATCGTTCCTGACTTTGACAGCCGGTGTTCGTACTGGCGTTCGACGCTGTGCTAGTAGGTTCGTCTTGTCCAAGAGATTCCAAACCTTCGGAATAAATCGACGACGTCTCGGATAGGCTGTCGACCTCGCGCGATCCCATGCTCGAATTGTTCCCATCGCCGCCGAGCCCGAAGAAAAAATACTTTTCCAATTCCGAGGCGGACGGTGGCCGTTGTTTCTTCGATGGGCTACCCGCGGCCAAACTGGGCTCGGCCTCGCTCTCCTCGCATGATTCCTCGACGATGGTATGAAGGGTAAAGTCGATGGCTTGCCTGTGATATCCACGTAATTCCTCCTCCCGATCGCCGAGATTGTTAGCCTCGTCCTCGGAACTCTCCTCGGTGGCCGTCGTAGCGCCGGGTTCGTCCTCGTCGTGTGAGACCTCCTCGACCCAGGAGTCATCATCGGCCAATCCTTCCTCGAGTATAACGATCCCACCGGTCGCCGAGTTGTCGTCGCTCGATTGCGAGGACGCACGTGCTCGTAATCCATCCTTATGATCGTTACTCTGTCGATCCCTCGTCTGGGATTCCTCGTTACTAACGTCCAAACGATTATTAATCCTATTGGCTGCATTCTTAACCGATACGTCATCGCTCTCGCTGGCACTACCGACGCTCAGGCCACTGTCCACCTCCGTTTCCGAATGATTCGCCGCGTTGCTCGGCAATCTTTTAACCATGAGGGGCCTTCTCGGAGGTTGACCTGTCTTACGGTGAGGCTGTTCTGCCACGGCTTCGAGCGCCAGCTGGAAATAACCGGCCAGACCCTGACCAGCCGTGTGGACTTCATCCGGCTGCAACAAGGTCGTAGTGTCCGACGTGATCACGCTCACCGGTTGATACGATGCCTCTTGGGTAATCATCACGAGGCTCCTATATTTAGCGTTGTTGCTGTTGTTACTGTTACTGTTACTGTTGTTACTGTTGTCGTTGAGACCGGTATTGTTCGAAGATAACGCCGAGATGGGAAAGTAGCTAGTTGCGTCTCTCGTTGAATCCTTAGTCGACGCGGCAGGAGGGAATCCATTCTCCTTTCGAGTGGACGGGCGTCGCTCGACTGAGCGAAACCGTGTCGATACCCCCTCCTCCGTCGAGTCACCATCACTATCATCGCATTTACCACTACCACCTTCCTCGCCGCCACCGCCGCCGCCGCCGCCGCCGCCACTACCACCACCACCACCACCACCACCGCCACCACCACTACCGCCGCTGGCGTCGTCGTCGTCGTCGTCGTCGTCGTCGTCGTCGTCGTCGTCCTCACCGTCAACGTAACCGTCGTTACCACCACCGTAGCAGCTACCACCTCCGACGTTGCTTCCTACTACCTCGCTCGAAACAGGACTATCGCCTCTCACCGTGTACGTGCCAAGCTCGTGCGCAGTCTCAGTTCCACGTTCGGCACGTTCAGCGCTCATGAAGATCTCTTGAATTTTGCTCGATATAACGTCTCCTACGTTCCTGCCTCCCCATTTCCTTGTCACGTCCTTTTCATCGTTTGATTCCTTATCCGTTAACCTTTTACCCACAATCTCCTCCACCAATCCCTCGCACGACTCTTCCTCGTTCCTATCCGATACCGTAAAACCTTTCCCCATGTAATCGTTCCACGCAGCAAGACCGTCCGTACCGGTGTTACGTAAACACTTATCGTCGATCGATTCCTCCTCCTTACTCTCGCTTTTAATCTCCTCGTTCTCATCCTCGTTCTCATCCTCGACGTCGGCCTCGTCGTCCTCGTCGTCCTCGCCGTCCTCGTCCTCGTCGTTCGTACTTTCCAACGTGTTATCGACTTTTACACGATTCAACGACAACGATTCCTCGTTAACCGCGGAAATCGTTGTCGCGGCCGCGTTAACGTCGCAGAACGGCGTGACCTCGTACTCGTGCAGCTCGTCGCTGCTAACCTCCTCGCTTCCTGTCGTTGTCGTTTCGTTACCCGTCGAACTTTCCATCGAGGATAAAAACGTATTGCCGATAACGTTACGTACAGATTCGACGCCGTTATCTCCCTTACGATCCGAGGTACCGTAGTTCGATAACTCCGATAATACTTCAACCTTATCCGTTGGCATTTCACAATCGTCGTTATCATCGCACGACGGGTTTCTACGTACGACATCCTCGACGTTCTCGTCGTCGTTTTCTTCTTTCGAATCGATCTTTTTCAAATCATCCGAGATTTCCAATAACCCGTTACGACCCTCTACAATTTCCCTCGATATTTCCAACGAGTCCGGTATTATCGTCGAGTCCCAGTTTTCGCCCGAATTCGACAAATCAAACGAGGCGTAATCTCTTACGTCGTCATTCGGGTCAACGATTTTCGACAAACGATCGATCCCGATCGATCTATCGCTCCTACTAATAGGATTCCCATTGAATATCCTTACCGAATTCGACGAGTTATCGTCGTTAATCTCGTTGGTATCCTCGTCGATCGGTTTTACGTTCGACGTAGCCTCGATGCTATCAGGATCGAGTACTCTGATCGATTTCAATTCTATCTTGTTACCCAACGATTCGCTCTCGTCGGCGAGATAAATCTCTTCCGGTATAATACGGCGATCAAGCAACAATGGTATCCTATCGTCTTCGTCTTCGTCGTCGTCGTCGTCGTCGTCGTTGGCGGCAGCATCCATCGGGCGTTGACGTCCATCTCGGTTGTGGTTCCTATTTTTCTCGGAATTCGAATTATCGTTCGCATTAACTATCCTTCTTCGTTCGGTCTCAATCTCGTCGATTCCGTTCCTGTCGTTCTGATTACCATTGATATCCTCAAAGTCGCCGTCCTCGTTCAACAAACGCACGTGTTGCAATACGACACTCTCCTCCTCCGGCAATGCGGTAACACGTTTCAAGGTTACACCACCATCGCCTTCCTCGTTGGCCGAATCAGAAGAATCGTCCTCCTCGCCGTTGTCCTCGATGTCGTTGTCGCTGGTAAAGGAATCGTCGTTGACGACGAACACCCTTGAAAATCTATGGTGAGAGGAGGAGTCGTCCTCGAGGTCGCTGCTATCGGCCGAGGAACGTCCCGACGAACTACCCGAATCCTCGTGAGATCTTTGATAGATCATTTGTGCTCTGCTCTCGAACGACGAAGACAAGGAATCCTCGCAAACGGCTTCTTCCTCTTCCTCTTCCTCGTCTTCGTTCTTCTCCATCCTTTTCTCGATCTGTACGTGTTTCTCCGCTTTGCCGACGTCCGCGGAGTCATCCTTCTTATCGATCACCTTCTCCGCGGACTCGACCAACAAATCCTTTCTCACCGAATTATCGCTCATTAAATTGTCCTCCGCGTTTGCATTCGATTTGACCGATTTATTTTCACAAACGTTTTCTACAACCTCGGACGTAGCGGCCTCGTGCAAATTTTTATGACGATCGGACAACACGTCGCCCGACGACGATATCGTCGTTTCGTTCTTTGACTCGTAAAGGCGCGGGCCTAACACCTGTTCCGGTCTGAAACTGCAATTGCTCGGATCGAATATACCGGTAAGTCTTGGATCGAGCCTGCCACGATGCAACGGCTGATTAAATCTTGGATGCCAGGCGAACCAAGGGGCTCCTGGCTCTCCTCTAAGCCTCAACGTTCCGGGTTCCGAATCACCGGCACGGCTTATCATCGAGGACGCTGCCGCTGCGAAATCGCCGGTCCAGAGAGCTGCCGGAACTGGCACCGGATATGGTACTGGGACTGGTATAGGGACGGGTACCGGAAGTACGTTTGCGCTACCAGAACCCCCGCAGGCCTAAGTGCATAGAATATAAATAAATGGATTTTGGGATGATTGCGTGACTCGGCTTGGTGCCTCGTTTATTTCTTTTTTGTTTGCTTGCTTTGTTTTTCTTCTTTTTTTTTTTTTTTTTCTTTTTTTATATCGATCACCGTTATCTCTATCACTCGTCGTGTCGATTGCCCGATCGACGATAATAATGTAACGTAATAACATCGATTAACGAGGAAAATCGTTCGAAACGTACTCTTCGTTTCGTCTTTCCTTTTTCTTTTTTTCTTTTTTCATTCCATCGATAATAAAACGTCGAGATAAGCGAGACTCCTTTCTCTCTTTCCTTTTTTTTTTTTTTCTTTCTTCTGCGCTTACCTCCGTCACGTTTCCCTACGAATTACCCGAGATTCACCGATTCAAATATTATCCTTTTATAAATTTATCCCACTTTTATCCGACATTTACTCGAGCACAAGTACGCACGTACGCACGTACGTATCGTCCTTTGCTCTTCGACTTATAAAAAGAAGAGAAAAGAAAAGAAAAGAAAAGAAAAGAAAAGAAAAGAAAAGAAAAAAAAAAAAAAACGAGAGAGAAAATATTCTACGAAACGATAGAAATTGATTTCGATCGTAATCAATAACCGACGCGTACCTGATAGTAATGTCAACATTAAAATCGATTGAATCCTACTTTTCGATCCCGATTGGATGATCATCCTCCAATGTTCGATCGTTTTCACGTCCGATACAAAATTGTTTTCACGTCCGATACAAAATTTCTTTCACTTACCTGACAAGCCGAGGAACCACGTCCAGGGCAACAACTCCAATCCTGGGATACGTTGGGATCCGTCGTTACGTTGCTATTACCAATGGCTACCGGTGTTATACCGTGAGGTAGTGGCAATGTACCGCTCTCGAAATAATCCCAATCGCAATCCTCGAGGGACTGAGCGTGACTACCACCGCGCGGCAAACCGTTCAAGTAAGAGGAACTGGAACAACTGCTGTCAGCGTCGTCCTCTTCACGACCAGACGATGAATCCGAACTTATGAAGACTAATCTTCTGTAATCTACTATCGGTTGATCCTGTCCGTTGTTATTGTTATTGTTATTGTTATTGTTATTGTTGTTGTTGTTGTTGTTATTGGTAGCGTTGGTGGTGTTGGCGTTGCTACCAGTCGGACTCTCCTGTCTTTCGGCACGTCCAATCACGTGAAGCGCCTGAAGACTCTGAAGATCCTCCCCGCAGCAAGTTCTGGCGTGCGATCGGCCCCTTCTTCTCGAACCTATTTAAAGAAAGAAAGAAAAAAAAAAAAATTAATAAACGATGTAGATAATAGAGACGGATAAAAAAAACGGAAGAGAGAGAGAGAGAGAGAGAGAGAGAGAGAGAGAGGAATAGAGTTAGAACTGCCGTTAGATGAAAACCTTACGAATAAACGACACACAAACACACACATCGTTTGCGATCTTTATCGCTATAAAGCTTTACTTGCGATAAGCACGCCTATCTTCGCTATCTGTTTAATTATACTTTATCGTTCCCCCTTCTCTTTCTCTTTCTCTCTTCTCGGTCCCTCTCTCTCTCTCTCTCTCTCTCTCTCTCTCTCTCTCTCGTTCTCTCTTTCTTTACCCTTCGACGTTTTCATACGATCGTTTACGTTACTACAACGCCGAGATTATTCGCATAACGTATGCTTAATCTTTAATGACACATCGATCGTTCTAATACCTTAACTACGTTTTATAAATTATTTCAGGTATCACGTTTATTCGAAGATGCTTTCACTCGAGATAAAAGTTCTATTCTCTTGTATCTCTCTCTCTCTCTCTCTCTCTCTCTCTCTCTCTCTCTCACACACTCTTTCTCCTTCAGCACGATACGAAAATTTCACTCACGATCCGCTGGTCGTGCATAACGATAGAACTTCAACGAACCTCTTTTATTATTCCAAGTTCATGGATCTTACGATTACGACGAAAGCGTTATCAATTTTATATCTCTTTTTTTTTTTTTTTTGCTACTTCACAGATAAAACGATATACGAGGATCGATGATTCTTACGACGCCGATCGTTTCACGAACAAAAAAAAAAAAAAAAAAAAAGAGAAGAAGAGGAAGAAGAAGAAAGGAAAGAGATAACAAACGAATAAAAATGAAAATTAACGAGAGCGAGTTGGGATATAATGGATGAATTTTCGTGTCGTACGATTTGAGAAACTTATAAACGACGAAATATAAAATTAAGACTATGATATTGAGGATGTGAAGGAAAAAGAAAAAAAAAAAAAAAAGATAGGAAAGAATAGAGTCGAACCGTTCGAACTATTAACAAACCGTTTTGTGTGCTCGCTTTTTACGCGCTGTTGAATTAGCTGGTCAATGGCACGGGCCATCGTACGTATGTACGTACGTAACTATGTATGTATGTATGTATGTATGTATGTATGATGTGTGTGTGTGTGTGTGTGTGTGTGTGTGTGTGTGTGTGTGTTGTATGTGTGTGTATGTATGTATGTATTTACGTATATATGTCCACGCGTACCGATCCTCCGCCATTCTGGAAACGCCGTTTTGCCCGACGCGTTCATGAATGGAACAAATTCCAGTTTGGCTCTCCTCGGACAGAAAGACAGACAGAGAGAGAGAGAGAGAGAGACAGAGAGACAGAGAGAGAGAGAGAGAGAGAGAGAATATGCAGGCAATGGGCGGACCGAATGAAAGAGACTTCGAAGGGAAAGAAGAAGAAGAAGAAAAAAATAATAATAATAATAAAAGTTTCAAGAAAAAAGAAGTTAACAAAAACGCGCACACACACAGACATAAAATCAGAAGGAAGAAGAGAAGAAAATATCTCGAAAAGATTTCGACGCAAGAACAAAGGTTTTTTTTTTTTTTTTTTTTTTTTTATTTGGACGATACATCCTTTTGCCTTTTTCTTTTTTTTTTACTTTTAGCGAACTCATTTTTTCTATTTGGTTTTTTTTTTTTTTTTTTTTTTTTTATACTCTTCCCATTCATTAAATCGATATCATCGAAGATTTGATCGATATTTACGATGAAATATATAAGCTTAATACACTTTGTTGTTTATATTGATTTATAATGCATCAAAATATTCGTATATATATATATATATATATATATATATATATATATATATTTTATAAAATATTTATTGTCAAATAATTATAATATCGACGAAATAAATAGAAGCGATTTTTTATGAGTAGTGATATAATTTTGAAGTATTGTAAATTGCAATCTTAAGCATGGTAAATTGTAATATGTAATTTGAAAGTATTAATTAACGTGCACACACACACACACACACACACACATATATTTTTTTTTAATGCACGTAGGGTAAAACGTTAAAGGAAAAAAAAAAATAAATAAATAAACAAATAAAAATTAAAAAAAATAAAAAAGAAATACGTCGAAAAGGTCCGTACCCTAACTTCTTATGAATCTTTTTATTTCCTTCTTTTTTTTTCTTTCCTCACCTCTTTCCTCATATCGCGAATTAGTTTCCCTTCTATCTAAAAGTAGACTTGGCAACAAAGAGATAGAAACTGTTAGAAATTCAACTGCACGTCATCCTTTCGTGATTCGTTGCTTTTTTCTTTTCTTTTCCTTTTTTTTTTTTTGTTGTTTCTCAAAGAATAGAAATGGAACTCGTACGAAAAGATGCGCGAACAAACGTTTCAACCGAGTTATCACCCGGAATGTCAGGTAGGAGACGTTTCTCTCGAGTTCAAGAGAAGAAGAAGAAAAAAAAAGAAGAAGTAAAACAAAAAAATATATCCAAGTAAAACCGACTATTACTATTACTACGTATGAATTCGAATATTTCAGATCATAATCGATAATATATACACACACACACACACACACACACACACACACACACACACACACACACACACACACACACAAATTTCATTATAATTAGACATTATTATTTCATTAATATTAATAATAATTAAGAGTAACGAGAGATGGTGTTGGATTAGTTAGAAAAGAAAAAAAAATGAGAAGAAAAAGAAAGAAAGGAAGGAAGAAAGAAAGAAGAAAAAAGAATTATGGACGTTTTCGACGAAGAAAATAAATTAATAAAAAAAGAAGTCTTAAAGTTTAATACGAGAAAGAATCATCCTGAAGTTTATGATAGCGATAGAGAGAAATAGATAGATAGATAGATAGATAGATAGATAGATAGATAGATAGAGAGAGAGAGAGAGATATTAATACGTTTGGTTATTTTATTCGTTATCGATCGAAATCTTTCTGGCTCGCAAAGTTTCCCCAATAAAATATCCAATCTTTCTGTCGATCGAGCTGCTCGACCGATTCTTCTTCCTTGAAGATTAATGAACGATATCGAGTCGGATGAAAGCGACTTGGCTTATAAACTTTCAACGTCTTTATGCATCGATAGATCATCATAGTAAAACGATGAGTAAACATTAAAAAGGTTTCGTTCGTTGCACGTTCGATTCCAAATTGAAAAAAAAAATATATATATATATATATATATATATAATTCTATCGTAATGGATCAAACGTTATCATTTAAACGAACGATTTCGATTAAATTTTGAGATTTTATTTGAAAAATATTCCTCTCTCTCTCTCTCTCTCACAGAGAAAATAACCCGCTTCGATCGTTGTTAGTTTCTATATATCTGAAAGGAATTAAATTCATTCGCGAACTTTTCGATTTGGGATAAAAAGTTTTCAGAATATATTAAATATTAATCGATCAACGAATAACGAACGAACGTTCTATCGTTTATTCAAAAATTCAGTTATATTTATTAAGAAATACTATAACTTGATTAAAAAAAAAAAAAAAAAAAAAAGAAAGGAAAAGCATTAAAAGATGATATCAAGTCATACGAATCCTCGTGGATGATGTTTGAAAATCCAAAAATTACTCGCCCAACAAAACCATATATCTACGATTTAAATTATGCTAAAATTTGCATAACCTCTGAACAATTGTATCTTATCGCAGTATCGGAGAATTATGTACACACATATATATATATATATATATATATATATTAAAAAAGAAAAGGAAAAACGTCACGAAACATAATGATCATGAATAAACATTTATACACAACAAAACGCCACCGCATAAACTTTGCTTGCACTCGCGCGTTCTATTTTACTTTTACGCTTGCTATTTTTACTTTTTCAAAATCGACTACGTGTCTATACGGGGAATAAAAAAGAAAAAAAAAAAAAAAAGAAAACTTACGGTCGATCCGGAATATCGAAAAAATTCGAACACCTTCTTTCCGTTCTTTTATTTTATTATTATTATTATTATTATTATTATTATTATTATTATTATTATTTTTTTTTTTTTTTTTTTAAAGGGACACTTCAAGACTTCATTTTCAAATAACGCGAAACAATTTTACATCGTGTCACCATAGAACAACGAGTAGTTACACTGTTATTCCTTATTATTCGTTATACGTCTGCGAGTAAGAAAGAGAAAGAGAGAGACAGAGAGAGAGAGACACTGAGAAAGAGAGAGAGAGAGACACTGAGAAAGAGAGAGAGAGAGAGAGAGAGAGAGAGAAAGAGTGAGAGAAAGAAAGAGATAGACAGACAGTCAGATAGAGAAAGAGTGAGAGATAGAGAGAGAGAGAGAGAGACAGACAGACAGTCAGATAGAGAAAGAGTGAGAAAGAGAGAGAGAGAGAGAGAGAGAGAGAGAGAGAGAGAGGATATAAGGACCCGGCGATTCGCGTGGGCTACCGCGGTTAAACTGAGAGCAGCGTCTATCGTCCACGAGATGGAGGTTTAGGAGGTGAAGGAGGTGAAGAAGTTGAAGTTGAAGTTGAAGTTGAAGAAGTAGAAGTAGAAGTAGAAGACGAAGTTGAAGTAGAAGCAGTAGTAGTAGTAGTATAAGAAAAAGAAGAAGAGGAATGAAGAAGTAGGGGGTCGTAAAGGGATAAGGGGGTTAAAGGGGGCTAGTAGTGTGGTGGTGGAGTGAGGGGTGAGGCGGGGGAGGACACACACAACACACCTGAATCCTATGGCATCGGTCACTACCTCCTCACTACAAGCCTCGCCGCCGGCACAACACCGTCTACAGTTGCCGACGCTATGGGCCCATTATGACGCCCTATACCGGGTGTCGCGATCAAAACTTACGGGGTTAACGTGGATCTAAGAGAGGTTTGAAGTTTTTCCTTGGTCGTTTGGTTTTCTATTTTCTCTTTTTTGTTTCGTTCGTTCGTTCGTTCGTTCGTTCGTTTGTACGTTTGTTTCTTTTTTTTTTTCTTCTTTATCTTTTTCCTCGTCTCCCTTCCTACATAATTTTCGAGTTCATTCGGGAGGAAGTTCGAGCGAACATTTTTTTCTTCGCTTTTCTTTTCTCTCTCTCTTTTTTTTTTAATTAATAAATAAATTAATTAATTTATTTTTTTGTTGTTGACCAGTGAAAAATAATGTAGAATTATCGTTTCATTATAAGGGCGAGTTAACGCGCACGATCCTACCCTCTCCATCGTCCCTCGGAGAGGGGCTATCGAAATTGCAAATTTTTTTTCGATGTGATTGCGATCGTTCGATTCGACTTATTATTATTATTATTTGCTTCTTTAAAAACGACACATTTTTTTTATAATCGGAAAATTGAAACGTTCCGACGGTTACGCGCCATGAATGGATCGTGTTATTGAAACGTTCAAAAATAAAAGAAAAAAAAAAAAAAACGTGAGGCTCGGTGAGGCATTGTAAAATCGATACACCGATATAATCTAACTTTTAGTTCTCCTCTTTATGATAATCGACGAACGACGAATTTATCGCCGCTTAGCTTTTTCGTGGTTATCAGGTTCGGTGCGCGTAACCTTTTTCAGCTTATCGATTGGAAAAGTTAATGGAGGTAAAACGTTTTTACGAAAGAAGTAATAAAAAAATAAAAAGGAAAAAGAATGAAATAAAATAAAATAAAATAAAATAAAATAAGAAGAATAAATAAATAAATAAATAAAAAGAAAGGGAATATTCGATTTAGCACCGTCGGATTATTATCTTTATAGAGAAACGTAAAAAGATAGAGAGAGAAAGAGAGAAAGAGAGACAGAGAGAGAGAGAGAGAGAGAGAGAGACAGAGAGAGAGAGAGAGAGAGAGAGAGAGAACAAACTAGGAAAAAGAAAGTACAATAAAGTAAGAGCAAAGTGCGTGGGATTGGTGATCACCCGGTATAAAAGCCGCAGGTGAGCGGACTATAGAACGAAACAGAGAACGTTGTTAGACTATTATTCCTATGCTGTTTCCCTCTGTCTCCCGCTTCGCTTCGTCTCACCTGCCCGTTCGTTCGTTCGTTTCTTCGTTCGTTCGTTCGTTCGTTCGTTCGTTCGTTCATATTCGCTTGCTCGCTTCTCCCGCGCTACGCTAGTTCACTAGATTATGCACGTACGAATGCATATTATCGTATAAAAAAACAAACTTCGTATATATATATATATATAAGTGTGTGTGTGTGTGTGTGTGTGTGTGTGTGTGTGTGTGTGTGTGTGTGTGTGTGTGTGTGTGTACGTATATATAAATAAATTAGTATATATAAATATATATTTCGAGATAACAGACGAATAATTTCAAGCAAACAATATGTGTATAGTATATATATATATATATATATATATATATATATATATAAATATATATATATATATATATAAATATATATATATATAGGGTATATATACTATGTTTATATTTGCAATGCCATGTATATAGGGTATATATATATATATATATATATATATATATATATGTATATATATATATATATATATGTATAGGGTAGATCAAATGTTTCTAGGCCATTTTAAAAATCAATTTGGACGGTACACTTTCGTAGCAACTTTTTCAGGCTAACTTTCTTTTTTTCTTTTTTTGAAATATCGTAAGACTATACAATTCAATCGTTATTATGATCACGGTATGGAAAAGATCAGATCGAGATTATTCGTTCTTAGAAAACGATCACCCAATTGCAAAATTCTTTTCTCTCTCGAATCACACCACCAGCGATGATACTTTTGGGAGCACCCTGTACAATGACGTGCAAATGTCCTCATATATTTCGCGTTATAAGTGTTTCTTCTCTTTCCTTCTTTCTTTCGTTTTGTTCTTTTTTTTTATATTCCTTCTTCTTCTTTTTCTTTTGTTTATGTTTATTTTCTCCGTTTCGTTGGAAAACAAATCAAATCAAATCGAAATGAATAAAACGCGCGATACATGCACACATACATACATACATACATACATACATACATACATACATACATACATACATACACACATACATACATAAATATATACATACATACGTACGTACATACATAGATAGATACATAAATGGTGGATGTTAATTTACAAACTTTACCATATTATTTCTCTTCTCTCGGATGATCCACGTTAAAAAGGGGATATAAGAACTATAGTTTGCACTTCGAGATTTTCACTATTGCACATTGCGTGTCAGTGATTCTCCGTCCATAAGAAATAAAAGATTACGCATAGCCCGGTATAGAAGAGCAGAAAGTACATCGACACTAAGAACGTGATTAATAGTTGGCATACTCTTGCCAAGTCCATGTTTGTACAGTCAGGCAGTCTCTCTCTCTCTCTCTCTATCTCTATTCTTCTCTCTTTCTCTCTCTCTCTCTCTCTCTCTCTCTCTCTCTTTCTCTCTTCTTCCTCTTCTTTTTTTTATAGATCAAACAGATATCTCACCGCGAGGAAATACGATTTACGTTGCACGTTCATCACTTCACGATCACTTTATAACATTCTATAAAATTCATTTGTAAAAATTACATACATACATACATACGTACGTACATATGTGTGTGTGTGTGTGTGTATCAACAGTCGATCGCTTTGTCCCTTGTTCTTTTTATTCTTCCAAATATTTTCTTCTTTTTTCTGTTTCTTGTTTTTGGAAACTATCGACGAGAGAAAGAAAGGAAGAAGGAAAACAAACTCAGGAACAAAATAATTACTATAAATGGATTACGTAGAAACGCGATTACGATCGTTTGTCGCGTTTAATTACGACGATAAAGAAATAACGTTAGACGCGTTATTATATATATATATATATCGATTGGTCGTACGATTTTGTTATTAAATATTGAAAAGAATTAAGAGCGAGATTGTTGTTGCACCGTCGACGAAATATGAAAGACTCGAGAGAACAGACTGACTCTGCTGTCGTTTTGTGCTTTTGGCATCGGAGAATAACCGAATGGCTTCGATAATCGATGAGAGAGAGAGAGAGAGAGAGAGAGAGAGAGAGAGAGAGACCCTATCTCGTCAAAGTGCTCTCACATGGTTACAACGTCGTCTGTCATTAGATACACACGTACTGATATCTAATAGTGTAAAAGTGAGTGTAACAACGATACGATGATCATTGCCAACAATACGTTATACGATTTTCTTCCTCTCTCTCTCTCTCTCTCTCTTATACTTCTTTGTTTTTTTAATTGCGTCCTTCGATCGTTTTAAAATCATATCATAAATATATATATATATAAATATAAATATATATATATATATATATATATATATATATATATATATAGAGAGAGAGAGAGAGAGAGAGATATAATCATTGATAATAATAATTTTTATTATCGATCATTATTAATTGATTATTAATTATAAGAAAAGAAAAGAATATATATATATATATAAATTTATAATAACGGACCGTTTATATACGTAACTGTTAATATATATATATATATATATATATATATATATATATATATATATAATCATTGATAATAATAATTTTTATTATCGATCATCATTAATTGATTATTAATTATAACAAAAAAAGAATAATATATATATATATATAAATTTATAATAACGAACCGTTTATATACATAACTAACGATATAATATCTATATCATATAATTTATTTCTATCTACGAAGAATGAAGATATCTCGATTTGTTTTGGCATTAATCATTCTTATATACGTTATATACTTATCGTTAGATTATATATATGTATGTATATATGTATGTATGTATGTATGTATGTATGTATGTATGTATGTATGTATGTATGTATGTAGGTATATATGAGTTTGTTACTACTACTAGTTTGTCCTACCCCTCCTTGACTCCTCCTCACGTTCTATCGACGTATTAGTTCACGTGCGTAATTACGCGACGGTGTACACTCATCGTTCGTGACTCAGATTGGACGAGGATTAATCCTATACGATTAATTATACGACAGTAAATTCCAAATTCCCGAGGTAATGGTATTCCGATAATAGAGAAGATTAATAAATAAACAAATAAATAAATAAATGAATGAATAAATGAATGAATGAAAAGAACATTCCTGTTAAAGGTTGAAACTCGTTAGGAAAAATTTTCCAACGTTACTCGCTAAAACTCGTCGTATCATTTTGCAATCTTTTTTTTACCTTTCGAAGTGATCGATGGAAAAGATTAAAAAAAGGGAAAAAAAAATAGTAACTATAAAAGAAATAAATAAATAAATAAAGGGAGCAACAATGTAACGCGCGAGATTTCATTTACGTTCGTGCGATAGATCACGCGATCGAGAATCCTGCACGCGAGCGCATATATATATATATATATATATATATTTATGTATATACGTATGTTAGTATCGTATGTCTACGTGGTTTAAGTAGATACCTTGTACCTTTTTAAATGATTAACGCGGGGTGGCGGGCACGAAAGCGAAACGTTAGCCGTCTTTTTCTCTCTCTCTCTCTCTCTCTTTTTTTTAAATAAGATAATTACGTTTTACGTCTATATCTGTTAATTAACGCTCTACATTGTCCATACTCGAGGATGGAAAAACATTTTTCAAGTTCTATCTATTTCTAACGTAATTTATGTATGGGTCGAGATATTACTTACTGGAACACATAGATTATCTTATCTATATATATGTATATTTATATATCTGAAAAACGTAAGTATAGGGAAACCGACGACGTAACTAATCGTTCATTTCTAAGAAAGAAAGAAAGAAAGAAAGAAAGAAAGAAAAAACAAAAAAAAATAGAAAAAGAGTGCGAATAAAATTTGCAAGATATATTTTCAACGGGAAGCTTTTCCTGCGTATTCTTTTTTTTTTTTCTTTTATTTATTATTATCACTTTCGCACGTCCACAATTCTTTCGGGAAACGATACCTACTTCGAAATTATATTCGACGTAAACACGCACGTCGTTTACTCATTCATTCTATCCCCAATATCCTCCATTGTCGAAATCCTTTTTTGTTTTATATATATATATATATATATATATATATATATAAATATAAAAATATATATATAAATAATTTAATATAATATAATATTATATTAAATTATATTATATATAATTTATATAAAATATATATATATATATATATATAAATAAATTACACTCGCGATAACTCACCCTGCGCGTCGAATTGTCTACGACGACGGAACATCGATCTTCCCTGAGAGGATATCGGACCGATTCTATTGCTATGGCCCTCCTCGTGTGGCTCGTCCTCACCCGCGCTGGTTGCACTATCGCGTTGAATAATTTCGTCATTTCCGATGATCAATGGTATCGCACCAGTTCCGTTGCCACCAAAAAATTTCAATTTCCTCGCTAAATCCACGCAGTCGTGCAGCCCTGTCTCGCTCAGTCTACAATCATATCAATATATTAATATATATATATATTATATATATATATATATTACATTATTATATATATATTATATTATATTATATATATATTATATCATTATATATGTATATATATTATTACAACATATATTATATATATACATATATAAATATACATACATACACTAAATATATGTAATTTAATTTTAATAATTTAATATCGATCGATCAGCATAATTTCGGACGAGTCGAATGCACCGATTAATTTAATACCGTCCATTATTTACATTACAAATTTTCTTTCTTAAAGTTCTCTTTTTTTTTTTCTTTTCGTTTTGCTTAACATCAGTCGTATATATAAAATTATATCTCTTCAAGATTCCCTTTTCTTTTCTTTTTCTTTCTTATTTTTTAAATAATTCTAATAATTTTTTAAGGTTACTTTTCTTTTTTGTTTATTTTATTTTTATTTTTTTATTTTTTATTATTATTACGTTCATCAGATCTCACAAAATTGTATATCCCTTTGATATTTATCTTTGAGCCCAATTTTACTTAAGCCCGATGCGAATTATCCTGCACCTTTTATTCGTAAAAGGAAGAAGGAATATTAAAAGATATATACATATATAAATATTTTTTTTTATACAAAAAGAAACATTTTATATACATATACACGTTTGAAATTGATCGAGTATCCAGTTCGATATATCAACAACAACAACAAATTACTTTTTCTTTCTTTCTTTCTTTATTTTTTGTTTTATTTTTTCTTTTTTTTTTTTTTTTTTGTTCAATCGTGCAAACGAGAAAGCCGTCACGTTAAAGCTCGAACGTACCTTACACTCTCGCTACCGCTGCTCTCGTATCTCGCGCTACTATTCGATTCTCTTCTACTCCTACTTATCGCATCTCTTATTCTCTGGGAAGCAGAACAAGAGTCTCCTCCACCTATTTTCCGTGGCAGAGCGGGGGTAGGTTCGCTTTCGCTCTCCCGTGGGCTGTATCTCGAGGATCTCGTACTCAAGGGGCTCGCCTCGGGCGACAAATGCTGTCGAATAGAGGGGAAAAAAAAAAAAAAAAAACACTTTACGTCAAAACGTCACTCAATACGGTTCTTCCCATATCCTTTGCTCTTTCCCTTCCCCCTCCCCCCCTCCTTCATTGTTCTTCGTTTCTGTTTTCTTTTTTCAAGCTTTTATTTTCTTGTTCCTTTTTTTTGTTTTGTTTTTTTCCCACTGAAAAAAAAACGTCCCTAAAAACAATCGATTAAAATACTCACGCTTGAGCAACGCTTGTTCGGTGTATCGTCCGTGTCGTCCGTATTTGAAAATTCTTCCTTCGAAAATTTTCGACGCACCTATCGACGACGATAAAAGAGAGAGAGGAGAGAGAGAGAGAGAGAGAGAGAGAGAGAGAGAGAGAGAGAGAGAGAGAGAGGAGAGGAAGAGAAAAAGAAACAGAAAAAAAAAGAAACGTTAATTCCAAGATCAACCCAAGATCGTCGATCTACGCCTCGACGAGGAATAAATGAGGACAAAAAAGAAACTTAATTAATGAATTAATCGATCAATGAATGAATGAATGAATGAATAAATAAATGAACGAACGAACGAACTAACGAATGAATGAATGAATGAATTATATAATCGATCGAGCGACCGACTATAACTTTATACAAATTAAATCGTTTAGTATCAAAGATGAGACATTGAAAAGGGGGACCGCGAGGCGGATTGGATTGAATCGTTATTAATCGAGGAATAGAGTATTAAATTAATTAAAACTTAACCACTTGAAAATCTTCCATCTTCTTGTTGGTATGACCGACAACGTCAACAACGAGCGATGATCTCCGATCGTTGCTATCAATGGCGTCGTCGTCGTCGTCGTCGTTGTCGTCGTCGTCGTCGTCGTCGTCGTCGTCGTCATCGTCTCGATCCGCGATCGAACGATCCATATAATCTACAACCTTTTCATCCTCGATCGGCATCATCGTCGTCGTCGTCGTTGTCGTCGTCGTCCCTTCGAATCCGTTATCGTTATCACCCGGTAGATCCTTTTCCTCGAGTCTCAAGGTGTTGGCCTTCTTCTCCTTATCGACGCTCTTATCGATCACGTCCAACATCGTCGTAATATCGTCCGACATCGATTTGCGTTCCCTAAAGTATCGTTTTATCGTTAACGAACGATCCAAATCCGGCTCATCCAAATTCACAAACTCCTCGTTGCTTTCCCTCTTTCCAATGCACAATTCGGGTACGATCGATTTCGTTTTCGACGAGGTTAGTACGCCCACGCGTTCCTCCCCCTCCCCCTCATTCCTCCTACTTTCCTTCTCCTCCTCCTCCTCCTCCTTCTCCTCTTTCTCCTCCCTCTTCTCCTCGTCAACCTTCTCGTCTTCGTTCGTTCTATCAACGCCAACGAACTCCTTCCCGATTTGTTTTCCTTTTGTAGCAACGCTCGCATTTGAATTTGTACGAACCACCCTGCCCACGTCCACCACCATCACCACCACCTCCTCCTCCTCCTTCTTTTTCTTCTCCTTCTCCTCCACCTCTTCCACCTCCTTCTCCTCTCTCTCTATCTCTCTGGTACTATTGTCGCGTTTGTACGTTCTCATACAGATTTTATTCTCCTCCTTAACGTTACCATTGTTAATGATATTGTTCTGCGATACAATGACGTTCGTTAATCTCGCATCCTCCTTCGTATCCCTTCGTAACGTCGTTAATACCTTCGCAACACTCGTACGTGTATCCTCGTCCTTGTTATCCTGACGCTTCATCGATCTATCCTCTTTGTTTCGAGGCGACAGGAGTTTCGGTATCAAACTTGGCACGCTTATATCCTCGCGACTACGTCTGAGGTCGTCCGTGCTTCCTCTATATCTGTAAACGTATTGCATTATGAGATAATCGTTAATATGATATTATTAGATACTAAACGTTGCAACCTATCGTACAGGTATATATATTTATAATGTGTGTGTGTGTGTGTTTGTATCATACTTAATTATTAAACGTCTGTTCGAAAACTCGATAACGTATTGTACGCACAGGTGAAATTATATAAACGTTAATTATTATATATATCTACAGGTTGTCCCTCTCCCTCCATCGCCCCATTCCCACCCCCACCGTTCCATTCAGTCGTCAATTTTAACGGAACAATTTCAAACGATATTCATTTTTCTATTTTGTAATTATATCGATCGTAATAGGATCGAGATAATAATCATCAGGGTATATGTATATATGTATAGTAAGTATCGATTGTATTAGAAACAACCTGTAGATCGGGAAGACTTTTCGTAATATAAAATAACATTGTTTTATGATCGTTGATATATACACATATATAAATATATTTATACCTTTGTGGTATAAGAGATCGTCTCGGTGATTCCTGTGGACTCCTGATATCCTCGAATTCCTTCGAGCTCCTCTTAAATATAGGTATATTCGATTTCCTTTCGCCATATTTGCTCTGAGAAAATTTAATATCCGACGATATCAGCTTCGAAAATATCCTCGGTGGTTTCAATAACGATATCCTCGGGGTTACGGCGCACTGTTGTTCCTGTACGCCCGCCGTATCTTCCTGCAACTCCTTAACCTTGTTGTTGTTGTTGTTATTATTATTATTATTATTATTATTATTATTATTATTGTTATTGTTATAATTATTATTATTATTATTATTATTATTATTATTATTATTATTATTATTATTATTATTATTATTATTATTATTATTATTAATTCCACAGTTAACGACGTTCTTCTCGTTCCTTCTGAACGAACCCTTAACGGCAACCTCGGCCGACGATGGTAACGTCGATAGAAGAATCGTCTCCTCGAATCTGACGTCTCGTAATTTTTCGTTTTTTTTCGTTCGTTCGTAACTGGCGATGTCGTTTCGCGAAACAATTTTCACGAGAAACGACGACGACGACGACGACGACGACGACGACGATGACTCTTCCTCCACCTCCTCCTCGTTCTTGACGTTAAGAACGGTACGTTCGCTCGTTGTACGATTATTCTCAATATCGTTTCTCGGGAAGGATACGTTCCTTACGGTATTAATTACGTTCGTATCGTCGTTAACGATCGATCCACGATATTCCTGTCGTCTGCTCGGTAGGCTACGATATACCCGCAACTCCGGTGATTTTCTCGCGGCTGACCAACGTGTGGGTGGTCCTATCAAAAAAAAAAAAAAAAAAAAAAAATAAATAAATAAATAAATGGATAAAGAAGGGAAGAAAGTAGGGAAGAAACGTACATATCTACGCATCGATCGCTCTAAGTTTCATTTGTAACTCTTTTTATTTTTTTCTTTTTTTCTTTTAATCCTTACCATTTATCGTCCAGGCACGTCGTATACTGTTCCTCAGTATGTCCAAAGGGGAGGACGATTTTTTCTGATCGACGATCCCCTCCCTCGTAAATGGATCCTCGTACATCCACTTGCCAGTTATAACGTGTAACTCCCTAGAAATTCGATATACGAAAATTAGAAACGAAAAGGATACGCGGTAAGATAAGGAAGTAAAAATAAAAGAAGAATATGAATAAGAAGAAGAAGAAGTGAAGGAGGAGAATCATTATACGATACTCACGCGATCTTATAGCAAACGTTGCAAATCCATTCGACGTCTTTAACGGTCTCGTTCTCCTCGTTCGGACCTCTGACCTCGATACGGCACTGCCTGCAAACCCTATATCTGCAACGAGTACACGTAGCCCCGGTGTTGTAAAATCTACCGAACGGGGCGCAGCATCTTGCACATTTACGTCCTTGGTAGGACGATTCGCCGGGCGCCTTGAGAAGTCCCCCCCTCCTACGGAGATACTGCAAATCGCTTTTCAGTCTTCTGAAAACGAGGCGTTTAATAATATCGATTAATATACGACGCCTTTAAAATATACTTATTCGTTCTATGCTTCATTCATTCTCTTCTCTTCTCTCTCTTTTTTTCCTTTTCTTTTTTTTCTTTTTTTTTTTTTCTTTTTCCTTTGCTATCATTATTTTCATCGTTACGTATTATTTCAGTCTCCACCCTACCCCATCCCCTATCAAGATCGATCGTACACGCACACACACACATACACAAACATATATATATATATATATATATATATATATATATGTTATCATTATTACTGTAATGCGTTAAAATATCGATCTCATGAATATTAAAACGATCCTTAACGATCCTTCA
>OU426855.1:7215472-7217972 GCA_911387685.1 Dolichovespula media | reverse complement strand
AAAAAAAAAAAGGAATAATAAATATTCAATTGGCAATATCAAATTCGAATCGAACGGGACCTTATTGGCGATCGATCATTTTTCCTTAGGTTTTTGCAATTCGTATAGCAAATGAGTCAGCACGGAAAGAGCACATCGTCGATCTAATGGAATACCTTTAGGCTTTTCTCCATATACGTGTACGTTGGTTCGTGAAAAGATTTTTCTTCTCTCTCTCTCTCTCTCTCTCTCTCTCTCTCTCTCTCTCTCTCTCTCTCTCTCTCTCGTCCTGTACGCTTTTATTTTTCTTTCTCTCTTACCCTTCGTTTTCATTAAAACGTTCGATTCGCCAAATTAGGTTTTATCGGTGGACTCGACGTGCGAGCAGATATATTTCGCACTTGCCTCTTATGGTTTCCATTAGGATGAACGTTTGAGACATCACTTTTAGACGGTTCAATTTGATGGAATTACCGCGAAGTTATAAGGCGTATATAAACCGTATTTTACTCGATATAGACAACCGAGCACTATATAAATTTTCTTTTTACCATTTCACTTAGTTCCCCCCCTCTCTTTTTCTATCTCTCTTTTTACAGTTTTTTTCCCTCTTTCTTTTCTCTCTCTCTCTCTCTCTCGACACAAATATCTTTACGTTTCGAACTCGCGTCAAACGGAACGTTATTAATTTTTCCATGCGTTTAAACAAATGAGTAATTTCAGTTTTACCTTTATAAGAACTAAACCAACGAGATTATTATCCCGTATCACGAAAGTATAAAAAGTAAAAGAGGAAGGAGGTAGAAAGAGAGAGAGAGAGAGAGAGAGAGAGAGAGAGAGAAGGGAAATAGAATTTACCGTGCAATTTCATCGTACGCACAAACCGTCCACTTTCTAAGTGACTTCCTTATAAAAGAATGCGATATCCAGCAGTGGTAGTTTATAACTTTTATTCTTACGAAATATAGGAGTAGCGCTCCCCTATTGTCTTCTCTCTACGATCTAATCGACTTTAAATGTAATTTTTCTTTTTCCTTTTTTTCTTTTCCTTGTTTTTTCCCCTTCTTCTTCTACTTCTATTTCTAGCACGAAAAAAAAAACAAACAAACGAACGAACGAACGAACAAACACGAAAGAGGAGGACGTGGAACTCTGCCTATGGAAATAAAACGCGTCGTCGGCTCTATCGAACTTTTATGGTTACGAGAATTTAGAAAGAAACACGGAGTTTTATTCGTTTATCCGTTAAGAAGGTACCACGCGTACTGTTTCACTTAGGAGACGTTACAACATTTTAACATCGATTACTCTCAAATGCAACGTGCCAATCCAATTACCATTATCAAATAATACGATGGGGTTGATGTTCGGTTGAAAGGAAATAATTCTCCATCGTCGAAGTCGTTGGAAAAAATTATTTCTTTTTCTTTTCAAACTTAATGGCTCAATGATTCAAACGATGAAAAATAATTGATACGATTAATGTATGACGTTGGATGAAAAAGATCGTTCCAAAGAAAAAAAAAAAAAAAAAAAAAAAAGAAAATTCCTATCGATTTTCTCCAATGTATCATAATTTATTTAAGTAAACGCGCGCGCGTACACGCACACACACGAGTGCGTGTACGTATTCCGAGTATTTACGTGCTTACGTTCGTAAGGTATTGTAAAAAATGAAAGGACATGGGATCGAGGTTTTGACGGTTTTTCGTTGCATCGTTCGAGAAACGTACATATGTAACTACGTAAATGATAGTGTATGTATGTATGTATGTATGTATGTATCTATCTACATATAACGCTCCGTAGAAATCGCAACGGCAATCCCCGTAGACACGTCGTAGGTATGCACGAACACCGGATAAACCGTTATTCAACCTTAAGGTTTAAGGTCCGTTTGGCTAAGTACCGCTTTGGGCCTATTCGTGGCGCTCAACTCGTTCTCTCGTTGAACAAGAAGAACATAATCAATCTCCTTCTTATCCTTCTCCTTCCATCTTCTTCTTCTTCTTCTTCATATCTTATTTATTTATTTATTTTTTTTTTTGTCATTTTTTAACCTTCCTGCTTTCCGATAATGTTCGGATTCGATCGATCCCTAAGTACCACATATAAATCACCCGTTCGATATCGTCCAAGAAATCGTTTTTACTTTTATTTATTTATTTATTTTTTTCTTCTGTTTTTATCAATCATTAATTCGACCGAGTTTTAGTTTAATACGACCGATAGAAGCCGTGGATAATTATTTGTAATTATTTCTTTTTTTTCTTTTTAATTTTTTTAATTTTAACAACGTCACCCATGTGTCACGTACCGTATTCTACCTGTAATCACCATTTCCGTTTCTTAGTTGAAAACAAAAATAATAATAATAATATTAATAATACCAAGGAAAAAGAAAAGGAAATCCAATTTACCACCACCACCACCACCACCACCATCACACTCACTTCCCTTCGTTGTTGTCCTTATCATTATATTTCACTCTCTAAACGGCGACGTTTTTCAGTGAAAGGAA
>OU426855.1:7187972-7207972 GCA_911387685.1 Dolichovespula media | reverse complement strand
TTCTTCTTCTTCTTCTTCTTCTTCTTCTTCCTCCTCCTCCTCCTCCTCCTCCTCCTCCTCCTCCTCCTCCTCCTCCTCCTCCTCCTCCTCCTCCTCCTCCTCCTCCTCCTCCTCCTCCTCCTCTTCTTCTTCTTCCTTCTCCTTCTCTTCCTCTATACTCCTCTCCTTTTTCTTCTCTCTCTCTTTTTTATTTTGTTCTTCCTTCTACCTGAACGCGCTCCTGCGACGCGCACGTACGCACGTATACATAAACACAGCACGCACACGCACACGCACACGCACACGCACACGCACACGTACACGTACACGACGCACGCACTACCTATATACGTGTGCGACGTCACTCAACGTTGCTTATACTTTCGATAAAGATGGAAAATATAAAGGGTGGGGAAGAAAGAAAGAGAGAGAGAGAAAGATGGATACCTGAATCGCGCACACGTTGTGTCCGCCGTTGGTTGGACGTATACGTTTCTTTGACTGACCGCACACACATATATACACACAACACATATACACCTTCTTATAATATTATACACGCACGTATGTCTCTCTCTCTCTCTCTATATATATATATATATATATATGTACGTTTATATACGTGTGCGTACATATATATACATTCCTCCTGCTTTAAGTCGATCCTGCGAATACGTTCATGGTGTACACCGTAATAATGCGATTCTCTCTGCTTTCCTTAATTTAATAAGATACACTATTACCATTATTATTATTATTATTGTTGTTGTTGTCGTTGTCGTTGTTGTTGTTGTTAAAGTATACTCAAGACGACAACGTCATTTTCTCACAGATTTTAATTATCAATTAAACGATCGTAATCGTCGAACGTATTTCTTTTTCTTTCTTTCTTTCTTTTTTCTATCCTTCTTCTTCTTTTTCTTTCTCTTTTCGATTCGTTCAACGATACTTCCTCCGCCGTGAAAATAATTTCATTAGAAACGAAACGACACGTCCCGCTTATTCTGCGAATTCCTACGTGACGCGAACGATTTTTTTCTTATGTTTTCCTTTTTTTTTTTCACTTGCACATCCATACGTGCCTACGTATGTATGAATAGGTATGTATATGTACGTATTAGGTACGAACGAGACACATAACCTCCATGACTCTACCTTAATTCCCCGTTATCACATAATTTACGAACGGTACGCACGTATGTACCGTGTAATTCGAACTTGAAAAAACAAAAGAAAAAAGTAAAATAAGAACTATCGTCGGTACGGATATTAAATTCGATGTAATATTACGTCGAAGACGAACGCTGTACGTTTGCGACAAGGTGCACGAGCCGGTGTGGAACGTTTTCTCTCTCTCTCTCTCTCTTTTCTTTTTATCTATCTATCTGTCTCTTTCTGTCTCTTCTTCTCAGGTAAACTCCGACGACGATCGTCCTCGTAAATGAGACGATACAGCTTCTCTTCCCCCACCCTTCTCTTCTCGATCACTTCGTCTCTTTCTCTCTCTCTCTCTCTCGCGACTACTATTATATGTTACAATTTTTACGTGGTTAAGAAAAAACGAAAAAGAGAAAAAGGGTAAAGAACGCACGAACGAACGAACATACGGATTTCGTTGTACTTCGTAAAGTATCGCGGGCGTTACGACGAAAATTTTTGAAAGGACGTTAAAACACTGGATACTACCTGTTGCGCGCCGAGAAGCGCCTATGCGCAACAACGCTCGTTACGCGCCTGCGCGTTAGGGACTACATTTCCCCGTCTCTAAACCACTTTCCGTCGTCGCGACACCATCGTTAACCAATCGGCGTTGACCGTCGCTCACGAAAATTGCCGAGAATACCCGACGACAATACGACCTTCTTTTCTTTGCTTACCCGCCAAACTTCTTCCCGCCATTTTTCTTACGACATTACTATTACTATTATTATTATTATTATTATTATTATTATTATATCGAAGAATTTTTAAACATTATGTCTGTTCCTCCATTCTTTTTCATTCTTTTATTTATTTATTTTTTTCAATTATTTATTCCTTCGGAAAGTATTTTCTTCGTATAGAAATTGATTCGTATTTTCTTCCTTTTTCTTCTTTTCGTTTTCATTCATTCATCGATCGATCTTTTCGTCTCGATCTCGAGTGAAAGAGTGAGAGATAGAGAGTGTGTAAGAGAGAGAGAGAGAGAGATAAAAAAGATAGAGTACGATCGAATGAATTACGTGTAACAATTCGATGATGCATTTAACAACAAGGGAGTAAAGGGAGGAGAAAAGTTCATTGAAAAATAAGAAATAAAAAGTAGAAACGCAGGTGCGTATATTGCCCCGTTGGTTTTTCCTTTCGCACTCCGATCACGTGCCCAACTCCGGATGGTAATGTGTACTCACGTGAAATGCATTTAACTAGACCGTGCTGCTGTTGCACACAAGAACCTCCGGATACAGTAAATAATATAATAATGCTTCCTCGTGGGACGTGCTAGTTTCTCTCTCTCTCTCTTTTTTTTCTTTTTTTTTTAATCGTTTCTTCGCCCTTTCTTGTTATTTTTCTTTCTTTTTTTTTTTTTTCAATCGAGCGACCCTTAAAAACATCGTCCCGTTTTCGAATATACGCGCATTGTAACAATAATAATATTAATAATAATATAAAATCCGATTATAATTAATGTCAAATTAATTCGATCGAACGTAAAAGGCAGAGAAAATAAATTAAACAAATAAATAAACAAACAAACAAACAAACAAGCAACCAAACAAAAGAAAATGAAGAATAATTAAAATTCGACGGAATTGTAAGGATATAACGACATCATTAATTATATGCGTTGCATTCCTTTGAAACGTCATACGAGAAAACAATGCGATAACAATGAATGCACTTCGTATGAATAATTATAAAATAAAACTAGTTGAGATATATTCACGATGGGATGTTGTAAGACTTGTCGAAAAAAAAAGTATATATATATATATATATATATATGTATGTATATATATATATATATAAATATATAAATATTGTATGTACGTATGTATGTATATACACAGCCAGATACAATTCATTGATTCGAATTGAACATTTATTTGTGCAATAATTGTAAATCGAGGGAGAATTGTAGATTTGCGAGAGAAATATTTTTTTTCGTCTTCTTTACAAGTAGCGATCAAAGAAAAAAAAAAAAGGGAAAACAATTCTCTTTCTCTGGCACATTAAAAATATTCTTCCTTCTATACACGCGTGTTAGAGAGAAAACAAAGTCGAAATTCGTTTACGTTTTTTTTGTTTCTCTGTCGAGTTACATTGTTTTATCCCTTTTTCTTTCGCTCAATTATGGATAATCGCAATTATTATTATTATTATTCTTTTTTTTTTCTTTTAAAAGAATCGACGCGTAGCAAAGAGACATATTCGTCCCGTTTTCCTTTTTTATAGATTAGGATAAAAATCTTTTCTTTTTCTTGTGTGTGTGTTTTCTTTTTTGTTGTTTCATTTTCATTTCATTTCACATATACGAATCTTTTCAATGTCGCAAGTCATTAAAAGGTACGTTCAAAACAAGATACAATGGTAAAGTGTTTTCGATTCTTCCTCTTGCTCTTCTTTTCTTTTTTTTTTATAAATTCATCATATTTATAATAACCTTATGAATTATGTTTGGACCAAGTGCACGTAAAAATATATGCATTATGCGCCAAATGATGCATCGATACATTGGATGCCACGATTACATGGCCCGCGTAGTTCATGGTGCGCGATACGGTCCTTTGTACTATAGTCCGTGTTTAAAGGGATCGTTAAACAAACAACATTATACAATTGTCTAATTGCTAAATAATTAAAATAGCAAGTATGTTGTTTGTAATTACTATTATTATTATTATTATTATTATTCTTTTATTTTTATTATAATTATTTTTATTTTTTTTTATTTTTAATGCGACGCGCACAGAGAAATACGATAGGTTGTAAATATGTAGCATACGACATTATATGTATGGCACTTTCGGGTATCGTAAAATTTGAGCTTATATATATATATATATATGTATATATATATATATATATATGTGTGTGTGTTGCTGGTGTATATTTTTTTTTTTATAGCTTAGGCAGTATGAAAAATTGAGTCTTACATATCATTCTGTTGCAATTTTCAATAACATAGAAACTCATGTTTTCATGTACTTGGATTATTGATTATCGAAAATTAATTTTACTTTGATGCGATATGAACGATTCGTTAATATTCGCGCTTTTAAATTATGTCGAAATATGATATAAAAGTTTAATAATATTCCTGGTGTGCTTTTTTCTTTTTTTTTTGTTTTTTTTTTTAAAAGGCATAATTGATAATTTATAATTCTTCTAATACCTTTTATTACATTTAAATCGATATAGACGGGCCATCATATGAATTTCTTTTAACTCAATATTTGAAATTCAACGAGCTTTTTATCACCGTACGGAAGATCGAGATGCAACATACTCGGGCCATGTAAGCAGCGTTGCAATTCTCTCACGCATACATTTATGCAAATCCACGTGTAACGTACACGCACACGCTCACTCACGCACACACGCACACGCCACAGACAACAAACGAACAAACAAACAAACAAGCACGCGTGGCATTCATCCATTCATGATACATACATAGTATACAATAAAGATGCTCTTGCACTATTCGTATTTTCATATTATTCTTATTTCTCTTATTCTCCGTTTCTCGTACCGATATCACCCCATCCCCACCCCTCGACCCAGCACATTTCTAACACTCGGAATATTCCTTTCTTCTTGTTCGTACGTTTTCTTTCTTCCTTTTTTTTCTGTTTTCATTTTTTTTCTTTTTAACCATTTTCTTACTTTGATTCTCAATAAGAGTAACAACTTTCTTTCTAAATATATGTATATAAGTGGATTGAAAGTGAGAAAATCGACGATAATAATATTTTTAATGGACATTTGTAAGAGAGAGAGTGTTCCACGCGCATACGATGACACACAGTGTTTATGTATATATAAGTAATATGATCTAGAGAATTGTTCTTGCTGAAAATTTCTATGAAGTAACATTAGAGCAAATGAGATTGAAATCGTTTCTAAGTCCGATGAGAAGTAGTAGAGGCGATACGTTCCCTTTAATTATCGCGATTCGGCCTTCGTTTTTGGCGGCCTAAACGCCTTTAATTTCTTCGCTTTCTTTTGTTTGGTCGCGTTTGAGCCAGATTGAAATGCTTTCCAACTATCGACTCTTGATTGTCTGGACTCTTCGAAGTTTCTTTGCCACTCGCGTTCCAGGGCGGCTTGAGCCTCAGCGGACAGCTCCTCCTCGCGTTTTCTCTTTCGTTGTTCGGCATCTCTAGTCGCCAGTTCTCTTCTATATAACAGGGTTGTCCGAATGAAATGGCGAAATGACATTGTCGATTTTAAAAATCTATAATCGATATTACGAGGGAAACCCTTACCTTCGTCTTTCCATATCGGCAAACAATTTCATCGTCATAACCCATACGGCGTGCCTATATCCCTCTTCGGTTTCTTCCTCCAACATAGTACCCGTCGAATTGTCGGTCTTCCCTTCCTTCTTTAATTTTTTCTTCTTCTCAGTGATCTGCAATTAATCTCTCTCCTATAGTAAGCGCGATTCCCAACGTCCTGTCGCTTCTAGATCTATTAAGAAACTTACCATGTGATCCGTACGAGCCTTCGCCTCTTCAATAACGTCCATACACTTTGCTCTCGTCTCTTCGTTCTCCAACGTCTTCCATGCTTTATTGACAACTGTAGAATTCAAATAGATTTATGATTAATTTTAAACGTTCAAACCGCAAACGAAGGAAGATCAATAAAATGGTTCACGATCGAAATGTCGCTTACTCTCGAACGCTTGTTGTGCCCTCTCGGCATCGTCTTGATTCTTGTCCGGGTGTACGAGTATGGACATCTAAAAGTTTAAATGCCCCTTAGGTTTAACGTTGAACACACGAAGAAGGAAGAAATAGAAATTGAGGAGAGAACGTATGTACTCACGCGTCGATACTTCTTTTTGATTTCATCTATAGAAGTACTAGGATCTATTTGTAAAACTTCAAATGGATTTAAATTAAAGTAAGAAGAACCAGGCCGCAGTAATCTGTCGATTTGCTGTTTGGGAGTCAACACGGAATCCCTTTTTTCGATTTCCTTGACCTAAATAATTATAGAGAATAACGAAATCATGTAAAACCGTCCGTCCGATCACGGTGGGATACACATATATATAGGTTAGAATCCCTTTTTTCGTATCGATAACCGTAAGAAAAGTCAATTGAATTTTCGCGACATTTACTTGACCAAGGATTGATATTAAACGGACGAACATTCGTAACGTTCGTAACGTCGAGAATTAATCGTCCCAACGATATAAAACGATGTACACAAAGGTGACGTTTGTAGAAATTCGGACTAAAGATGTGTTTGTTTTCGTCGTTATGTAATAATAAAAAATGATCGATCGTAACGTTAATGGTAATATGAATAATTTATTAATATTATTACGTATGCACGATCGCATACCTCCGAATAAAATTCGTTGAATTCATCCTCCTTCTTAGTTGGAATATCACTGGGTAAACTCGAGTTGGTTGCGGCCATCTTGATTTGTTCCTATTCGCGGCAAGTTCCTATGTCAGCCACCAGATTCTAATTGACGTAACGCGAGAAACAGCGAAATGGACAGGAATGCTTATTGAACGACATAGGAACGTATGGATTGGAGCATAAAAATGTTCCCTTTTGGCTTCTATACAACTTGTATTACACAACATAGAAAGGCTCATATTAACTTGTGTATATATATATATATATTCATTATATATATATACATACATATATATATATATATATATACATATATATATGTATATATATGTATGTATATATATATAAAATTTAAAGATCGATAAAATTTAAGAATTCGCGTTTCTTCAAATACTAATGAATTTTTTTATAATATAATATCTCGAAAATGCTTCAATATATATATATATATATATATATATGTGTGAACATATAATTTTTTATTAAAAAAAAAAATATATATATATATAAATAAAAAAAAGATTTTCTCCTCTTTATTCTTATCTTTCTTTCTTTCTTTCTTTTTTTCTTGGAATAATAAGGATGGGTACGTGTGTGTGTGTGTGTGTGTTTATGCATGACTGGCGACATAAAATTTGTTATTATTTTATTAATAAAGCTTAACAGCCAATAATAAACAATTAATGCTCCTTCGCACGCTTTAATAAGGACATATCAAACGAAATAAAAAAGAAAAGAGAAAGGAAAAAAATAAAAAAAAGACGGCAACACTCACATATGTTATTGCAGCATACACTTTTGTCAAAACTGATTTGACTAACAATTAATATCTAAATACGTTCGAGATATTATCACTAAATACTAACACGCATTCTCTAATATACGCTATTAATCGATGAGAGAAAACTTAGATGTTACATAAATCGTTTAAGTTTTGGACGTGTAAATACTAAATATACATATCATATATACGGGGACACTATACGGACATCTAATACTTCGTTTTACATCTTTTTTTTTCTTTCTCTCTCTCTCTCTCTCTCTCTCTCTCTCCCTCTCTCTCTCTCTCTCTAATCTACCTCCATAAATCTAGATTAGTATGCTAATCGTTACTATTAAACGCCTTAATAGACATAAAACGTATTATTTATTTCATATTAATATAATTATAAATAGTGCGTGCCACGAGAATCAATTTGTTCGAGATAACAAAAATGGTGCAGTATGTAATCATTCACATACATAATTACGGTGGTCCGATATGTCGTTCTTTGTTCTGTCTTTCTTTTTTATTTTTCGCGAGGATGCGGGGGTGACGGGAAGGAGATTCGATCAACAAAATCGAGACAAAAACACCTTTCTTCTTACTTCTCTCTCACTCTATCTCTTTTGCTATCTCTCTCTGCCTCGATTTTTTTTTTTCTAATCTTATTGAAACGACCGAATTTTTTCTCTCTCTTCTTTCTTCCTTTTTTTTTTCTTTTTTTAAATATTTTTCATACAAGAGTTACATACGATTTATTTGTTTATCTTATTATTATTATTATTATTATTTTTTTTTCCCTTATTCGCGAATAAACGTACGTATAATCGTAGAAATACGATTTAATTTTTTTCGCCGAATCTCAAACGAAATGATACTCGCGACATATGAACATACATACAGTCTTCACACGAACGATTTATTTTGTCTTTTGTAAATAGTTTTACAATTCTATACGTTAACTAGCGATTAAAGATATCGACGATAGAAATTGGAAATCCAGAGGCGTATATAAGCAATACCTACGTGTGTATGTATGTGTGTGTATATATATATATATATATATAATATGGAATCTATGAAATATCTATATCTATATTTAAAAATTATAATAAAAATCGTCTTTCTGTTTTGTGTGCGTGCGTGCGTGTATGTATGCATACATGTGTATGTACGTCACAAAAGTCTTAAATTATTTCTAAATTAACAATACGTAGCACGTAAACGACGATATATATCTACGGGGTTTTTTCTTTTTCTTTTTTTTTTTTTTCTTCGTAAGGACAATTTGAAAACTATGAGAAGAAGAGAAAACGAAAAACAAATAAATAAAAAAGAAAACGAAATGAACCCTCTTTACGCCTCTGTATACAAATTACGCCTAACATTTTACAATAAATTACACAAAGCTAGCGTGCCAAATATAGTGTTCTCAACGCTACTAATCTATATATCGACGTTCTAATCGTAATACACTGTGAGAAGCAATAATGGGGTGGTTTAGTTGTGATTAATAGAGGGGAGGCCACTGGGATATACATTATTTATCCACTAGAGATACAATTTTTTTTTTCCTTTTTTTTTCTTTTTTCTTTTTAAACAAATACCCTAAATACGCGCGAACGAACGATCAACACAATAACAACGACAATAATTATAATAATAATAATTATTATTGTTATGTAATAATATTGGTAATAATAATAACGTCGATTAATTCGATCGGTCGTTCGCAAAAAGAAAATGAAAAAAGAAGAGAATAAAATAAAATAAAATAAAATAAAGTAAAATAAAATAAAATAAAATAAAATAAAATAAAATAAAATAAAAAGAACGCTCGTTCATCGTGAATAAGAAAGAAAAATCATACGTATCCTTTACCTTCAACGTTTCACGCATTTCTAATTTCCTAATCCAATTACACGTTAAACGCTAAAATTATAAAATCCTACCGATTTTAAGGATTACAATATATATCACCGTTATTACTTCTCACTGTAAAGGGAATAAAAAAAAAAAAATAGGGGATCACCGTACATGTTCGTTCTTTCTTTAATAAAGAGGATTGGGGTATTGTTGAAACAGATATATGAACGTAAATGTGAAATTAATCGTGCGACCGATTAGTATCATCATCATCATCATCATCATCACCATCATCATCATCATCATCATCATCATCATCATCATCATCATCATCATCATTATTATTATTAATTTTTTTTTGCTCGATTAATATCGGCGGTGAAAATATAATTAATGAGATATCTCAAAAAGTATTGTTTGTTCGAAAAAAAAAAATCGGACGGGAATGTCCCATTAAAATTCTTAATTTATTCGTTCACCCTTTTCTTTCTTTCTTTCTTTCTCCGTTTTCTTTTCTCCTTCTTTTCATTCCTTTCTTCCTTCCTTTTTCACTTGTCAACTTTTTCTTTTTCCCTCTTTTATTAATCTTTACGGGCGTTTATCTATCATTCCCCTTCTCAAAGGATTTTTTCTCCGAAGAAGAATTTGTCAAAATATATATATATATATATTTTTTTTTCGCTTCGTAAAAATTGACATCTATAATAATAACTTATCGATATGCATATCCAATAATATTTTATTATATCGTTAAAGACAACCGATATAACTGTGTATTTGTAAATAAATATGTATATATATATATATACATACATACATATATATATATATATATATATATATATATATATATATATATATAAATATATGTATGTGTGTACGTATACGTGTATTGTAAATGATTCGACGTAGGTCGATAGTCGATAATTGTAAGAGAGAGAGAGGGGTGGGTCCGGGGGGGTTGGCTTGCTCGAAGAGTTAAGAAGTTAAGTATGAGAGAGGAAGAGAAGACGAGGGTGGTTGTTTTCTCTTTTTTTCTTTCCTTTTCCTTTCTATTGTACATGTGAGCGCGCGCGCGTGTGAGTAAGTACGTGTGTGTGTGTGTGTGTGTGTGTGTGTGTGTGTGTGTGTGTAGATTCGTGCGTGATAGAATTGTAACGAGATACGATGAAACAGCTGATTTCTTAGACAAGCAATATTAAGTAAGTAAGTAAGTTAGAAAGTTAGTAAGTTAATAAGTTAGTAAGTACATATATCGAGATATTAAACGTTTCAGGATGATTACAGACGAGTAGAGATTTGGTCGAAATTTTATACCGTATAACGAACGGCAAGCACACTTATATAAGGTGGACTGGGTGGGTGGTGATTGAGGGTGGTTGGGGCGAAGACAGGGGGGTGGATAGGCCGAGGGATGATTTCGAAGGATCAACTAACGACGAAGAGTTTTATTCGATAGTTAAGACTTTTATCGCGACAAAGACGACGACCTAATTTATCCATTTCCTTTTTTTTTTCTACTTCTACTTCTTCTTCTTCTTCTTCTTCTTATAATTTCTCTAATGACGGATTCGAAACGACTTCGACGTCATTTATCAAACGCGAACGATTATGAGAGCGAACACGTTCGGGTGAGATGCCTTGACCTTGACCAAGAGAGAGATACCACTCAAGATCTCGTTCTAATTTTTTTTCCCCTCAACCCCCTTCTATTTCTCTCTATTTGTCTTTTTTTTCTTTATTTTTTTTTCAAAGTAAATTTAGAACTCGTTGGTTTTATTTTATTTAATTTTTTTTCTTTTTTATCATCGATTCGATCAACTCGAACAATTTTGGGGATAGTTAATAGGGGATTATATTGTTTGAGAGACAAGGTCAAAGGATCTCAACGTGAGATAATTTAATTTGTATATATATATATATATATATATATATATATATATATTGAGATAATATTATATGACGATCGGCGCGATTAGTTTTTTATATCTACCATATAAAGAACTCTTTAAAAACACATTAGGGTAGATTTCTTATATCCGACATTATCTTTTTTTTTTTATTTTCCTTTTTTTCTTTCTTCCCTATATACTTATTATATGAATTACACATAAGTTCATTATTCGATCTCGACGGTTCATCTCTGAAAGATGATCTCTCTCTCTCTCTCTCTCTCTCTCTCTGTCACACTCTCTCACTGATTTTTAAAATTATTTATTTATTTATTATTATCGTTATTAATATTAATGGGGACTTCATGATGGGAGAGAGGTGTCGTGGAATCACTGACTGCCTCAAGATATTATTAAATCATAATCGTCGTAAGTTTTAATCGATTTTATATTTTATAGATTTATCGATCTCTCTAACGAAGAGGTGAATCCAACGAGAGACGATATATCTCTTATTATTGTTAATATAATGTAATATATATATATATATATATATATATATATATATATATATATATATATATATATATATATCGTTATACGTATGCAAGTATTATACTTACAACTTACACAACACATATTCTCTATATAAAAATTTCGTGGGAACTTCCATCGATATATATATATATTATATATTTATATTAGGTATGCACAAATACACACTTTTGGCGCGCGGAATAAAAATGATATGAAGAATAATAAAAAAAAAAAAAAAAAAAAAAAAAAAAAAAAAAAAAAAAAAAAAAGAAAAAGAAAAAAAAAAAAAAAAAGGATTATATATTCTCGCATGTATAAATCTTTCAAAATCTATTTTGGCACTCTCCTAGTTTCGTCAAAAAGGCGAGCACGCTTTTTCTACATTCTTCAATTCAGAGACATTGCATTTGGAGTAATCGATTTACTCTTTTCGCTACACATACTTGTTAATTTACTTTATTTTACCTTTAACTTTAACTTTATTTTTTTTTTCTTCTTATACGTTTACTCTTACCCTTAACTTTTATTTCCTTTATCTTTTTTTTTCTTTCTTTTTTTTACTTTTTTCTTTTTTTGATCATTTTTTATTCGTTTGCTTGTTCGTTCGTTTTTTAACGCTTTACAATTACATTATATGTAGGTAATAATAATTATTAATAGTATCGTCCTTATGTTTATACGTTAATTGGTCTAATCGTAAGAAAGTTTTTGTTATCTTTTTTTTTTCCTTTTCTTCTTCCTTTTTGCTCATTTTTTTTGTTACTCTTTTTCCTTTTTTCTTCCCCACTCGCATACAAAATATTATCGGCTGCGACATCTTTGTTTGTTTGTTTGTTTGTTTTGTTTTTCTTTTGTCTTTTATTATTATTATTATTAATGTGAATATTAATATGTATATTATTATTATTATTATTATTATTATTATTATTATTATTATTATTATTATTATTATTATTATTTTCTTTTATATTATTATTATTTTCCAATATCCGTTATTTTGTTTCGTTCCTTTTAACTTTTTTTCCTTTCTATCTTTCTTTTTTTTTTCTTTTTGTTTTTTTTTTTCTTTTTATACCCTCGTTTCGATTTAAGCGTAAATTATTATGCATATACCGATAAGCGATCTCGTGGCATCTTCTTTTTATTTTTTTTTTATTTTTTCTCTCTTTTTCGTTTAAAAGCGATTAAGCTTCTCTCACACGAACGAACGAACGATCGATCGCTCTTTATACGTGTTTTATGTTATATATATATGTATATATATCGCAAAAGGCCAACGCGTAGCGCGTACGAAATAATAAATAAAAATGAAAATTTACATATTTCCTTCGCAATTAAATCGCGAAAGTATTTGTTATCTGGTGACAATAATAACACCGATATTATCGATTTAATACAAAATCTTCGATCTACGAAACGACATCGTTTAATAATATTTTTGTTAATATGTGCTCGGTTTAAAATTAATGATAAGAGGCACGTGCGATTAGAAAATATATAAATATCCACATCCCACGATATTTATGATTAAACACGGCGCGTTTATAATAATAATACATATATATATATATATTTATATGTATACACGTATGTATGTATGTATGTATGTGTATACAATTCTTATTACACATACGAGCCGTTTGCTTTGATAATGGCGTAAGTCCCGTACATGGAGATATTTAAAGGAGTTTTTTATCCGAATGGTTTGAAAAATATTTATAATTTATAAAATTTATAAAATATGTCAATACGTTCATTTTGTTTTTTTTTTTTTATTTTTTTTTTAAATGTTAAATTGATTTGAGTTTATAATGTGATCGTTCTTGAAGTATCAATTAAAAGAAATTTATACTTTTGATGACCTCGTATGAACTTACACCGCTTTCAAAGTCAATAAAATGTGACAAAAGGATTATGAAATATTAATTGTGGCATTTCAATTGAATCGAACCAACTTTTTCTTTACTATGAAATTTTTGTCAAATATTTAAAAAGAAAAAAAAAAAAAATAAATAAATAAAAAGGCTTTATCTCGATATTTTTTCGGGTAACGCTAACGCGCTATCAAGTTTAACAATAAACGGGAGAAGCAATCAAAATTTCAGTGAACGAGCGAAAACTTTTTTATGTCATTAAAAAGCGTCGCCACAAACATATAAAAACGAAGTAGAGGAATTACGTGGTATAATTTTTCAACTAAATATATCACGTCTTTCGGGAAAATTTGACTTTACGCCGCATTCGAAGTAATTATATTTGTAATTTCATTAACCACGCAAATTTGTATCTACGAGATGACGAAAATTTTGAAGGATTTTTTTTCTTTTTTTCGACTGAACTGTTTATAGATAAGAAAAAAAAAAGCTTATAACAGATTGCGTTCAGTGTTATCATTGAATATAATTTTTTGTCGAAAATGGACTTACATCAATTTCAAAGGAAACGGCTCATACGTGTGTTATATAATAATACAAGTTATTCACAATAAAAGCTCTATGTGTTTCTAGACAGTCATTGCGGGAATAATGCGTTCACTGATTGATTATTGGCTGGATGCAGACCGTTAATAAATATATAATATAACGATAATTATTATTTTCTTTTTCCTTCGACGCGTTTGATTTCTTTTTCTTTCTTTCTGTTTCTTTATTTTTTTTTTCTTTTATTTATATATATGTACGCATGTTTCGAAAAAATAAATAAGAAAAAAAAAATTTCTCCGAACGATTCTTCTATTGTATTGTATTAATTCCTTTATTCTTTTTTTAATCTCATCTCTTCCATTTACCAATATGATTATACGTTCGTTACAATATTATTTTTTTTCCCTTCTTCTTCTTCTTTTTCTTTCTCTTCTCCTTTTATTATTTTTTCGTTATATCGTAAGGTTAAGAAAAAACGTATGCTCAAAAAATACTTTCGTCTTTGTAAAATTTGATTTTTGTCCCATACATTCCGTACGTATTTCTCGTTTCTCTCTCTCTCTCTCTCTCTCTCTTTCTCTCTTTTAATTTTATTTCTCTTTAATCCTTTCGAGTCACGAACCTCTCTACGCATATACAGTGTACATATGATAATACCGACGTATGGATACATATATATATATATATATATATATATATATATATATATATATATATTTATACAGGGGCTGGCTGGCGTGGATATCGAGGCCGTGTGAGAGTACGAAATTAATTTCAAGATAATTTCAATAATCGATCACTGTCATTTCGTCGCGACTTTACGTAGGTTGACTTTCGTACAATAATCTATTATTTTTTTTTAATTTTTATCGACGAATACAAATGCGAGTATGAAAGATGGCCCCGTAAAAAAAGGCTCTCGAAGACGAGTAATCTTGGGATGATGATGAAAAAATAGAAAGAAAGAAAATTAAAAAAAATTTTCTTTTAAAATCACATTTAAGCGACATTCTCTACTGACCCTATCTCTCTCTCTCTCTCTCTCTAAATATATATGTATATATGTATATGTATACATACGTATTCATGTATCGCGTATATGCGTTCCGATGAATTCTCACGTTTTCGTTCGTACGGATTATAAAATACACGATTAGAAACGCCTTCGAAAATTCTAATATCGCCGAATCGTTTGTGTTCGAACAGAATTTAATCGATTTATTATATATATGTATGCATGTATGTATGTACGTATGTATTTATCTATATAGCGTGCCTGTATCCAGCGACGTTTAATGAAACGAGATATATTCGTGGGGACCTTATTGGCTTTGATTATCTATTTTGATGATTTGCTTAGACTGCCTTTTGATTAGCGATATGGACATTGATGGGACGGAGATGAAAGTGATGATTGGCGGTGGATAGTTGTGTGGTAGGGTAAGAGGGGTAAGAGGGTTGGGGTGGGGGTTAGGTGGTGACTACAAGCGTTGTCGAACACGTCTTTTTTCTTCTATTTTTTGTTTCCCTCTTCTTTCGTTTTCTTTCTTCTTTTTTTTTCTTTTTTTGTTATCGAATAACATACTCGTTTCCATGTCCGACACGCAATTACATTTTGCATTTTGATTTTCGGGCTGTCAGCCATATTTTTTTTTTCCCTTCTTCTTCTTCTTCTTCTTCTTCTCTTTATATTATTTATATATTAATATATATATTTGTGTATATATATGTATATGTATATGTATATGTATATGTATATGTATATGTATATGTAAATGTATATATTTGCTCTCGTGTGTTTACGATTATTTAATTAATCTTTAATTGATATACGACGCGAGACAAAACTCAGTCGAGTTTAGAAAGAAAGAAGGCCGATCATATTTGAAGAAATCGATTATATTTATACCTTCCCCCCCTCTATCCTCCTCTTTTTAAAACTCGTTTCAAAAGCGTAGAAAAATTTGGAAATTGACACTTGACACGACTGATTTCGTTCTCTTTCGTTTCGCTTTCTCGTATCTCGACTGTCAAAAATATCGAATATTTTTTTTTTCTTTTGATTGGCCGTACTTCTCTCTCTCTCTCTCTCTTTTTTATTTATACTTTTCTCTCTTTCTTTCCCTTTTTTTTTCTTTTCGTTTGATTACTTTTCTCTCCAATCGATATGATTTTTCCCGATTTAATTGAGAGTTCTTTTATTAAGATATGCGCGCGATTTCCCCATTAATAAAAATTTTGATATATCTCTTTGCTCGTCGAGCGTCGTTTCGCGAACACGCTCGAGACGATTAAAATTAATAATTCAAAAAAAAAATAAAGAAAAAGAAGGAAAAGAAAAAGTATTGGGAACAAAGCATGAGTTTTTATAGACGTATGTATATGTATATATAATTATATTATAGAGAATTTCTTTGATTAATATCTTCTTTTCAAACGCATTTATAAAGGGGATCATCTTTGTTTTTTTTCTACTTTTCTTTTTTTTTTAATTAATCGCGGTCGTGTTTGTCTCTCCATCGTTTATCGTTATTATATTCTTATTATGATATATATATATATATATATATATATATATATATATATATATATATATATATACTATACCCATGTATATGTATATATGACCATTCATTGATAATGTATGTATGTATGTATGTATGTATGTATGTATGTATGTATGTATGTATGTATGTACGTATGTATGTACGTATGTATGTACGTATGTATGTATGTATATAAGTACGTACGTACGTATATATTTAATATACGGTAGAACACTTAGACAAAATGGCACATTTTTCTTAGGGTGACGTGGAGAGTGGGAGGAGACAGCAACCATTATTGGCCGTCTCATCGTAGCGACCTAATTATTCCAACCAATATCGAACATCATCAACGACACACACATATGTATACAAACACGAATTATATATACATATTATATATGCCAATTGTTTAGACGACGGTTTAACAACAACGATTACGCGCGCGCACGCGCACACACACGATATGTTTATTATTAATTACGTAATAAAAGCAACGGTTAGACACACTTTCACGTCAATTATTAATTCGTACGTGTATTCCTTTCATTTATTTCTTTTTTTGTTTTTCTTTTCTCTCCCTTTTTTAATTTTTTTTTTTCCTTACAGCGAACGCGACAGACGACAAAAATTGATTTAAAAAAAAAAAAAAAAATCGAAGATAAATAAAACGAAAAGGAAAAGAAATTAAAAGTTAAACAATAAATAGAGAATAAGTAAATAAATGCTTCTGTTTTTTCTTTCTTTCTTTTTTTTTCTTTTTTTTTCTTTTTCTTTTTTTTACTTAAGGACATTGGACACTGACCGTGATATATACTTACGAGTCTAATGTAATACTAAAGACGACAACGACGACAACGACAACAACGACGACACATGTGAGGCGATATTCTATTTAGAATCTATATATATATATATATATATATATATATATATATATATATATATATATATATATATATACAGATTTGTATTATCAATTAATCTTTATTTCAATAGTTATATAATCCACGTACGTTTCTTCGCCCCTCTTAATCTCTCTCTCTCTTTTTTTATTTTCTACCTTTCACCCTCCCTCCCTCCCCCTCTTTTTTCGCACCCTTTTAAATCTTAAATCTAATCTGTTTATATCGTTCGAACGGGCAATATTTATCACGATTATAGTTAAGTCCTCGTTCTTTTTTTTTTCATGATATATTTAAACGGAAAATGAAAAAGTATATATATATATAAGAATAAAAACTAAAAATAAATAATTAAGAATAAAAACGAGCAAGTAAAAAGAAAATCGTGACCTCGTTTTTCATTATTTTCTCCTTTTTTCTTTTAATTATTATTATTATTATTATTAGTACTTATTAATTATTACTTATGTTTATTATTATTATTATTATTATTATTATTATTATTATTATTTTTATTATTTCTTTGATTAGAGCACCGATATGTCTATAAAACAATATGCGCGGGGGTTGAGGGTTTTTTTTGAGGGGTGGGGAGGTTTTTGCCTTCCCTTATTTCTTTCTTTTTCTTCTTCTTTTTTTTTCCTTTTCCATTGAATAATCGATTCGTTCGGTTATCAATTTTTTTTTTTTCTTTTTTTTCTTTTCTATCAAACGACGACGACGGATTATCTTTGATCCTTTTTTCTGCGCTACTATTTGTCCCTGGTGTGTAGGTATGGAAGATATCACTGCTTCTCCTTTTAATTTCGGTAACGCATAAAAATCGATTAAGTTTTGCCTCGGAAAATCGAAAATTTTCTTCTCCTCCTCCTTCTTCTTCCCCTTCTTCTTCTCCTCCTCCTCCTCCTCCTCCTCCTCCTCCTCCTCCTCCTCCTCCTTTCCTCTTCTCCCGTTGTCGTCATTAACCACGTTTCCTTTCTCGAATGATTTTTTTTCTTATTTAATTCTTTTTATGTTTTTTTTTTATATTTTTATCTTTATCTTTATCTTTATCTTTATCTTTATTCTTACTCGTTTATTTATTTATTTTTATTTCTTTTTTAAATACTTTTTAATCGTTTAATTTTTTTTTCCCTTAGTTTAACTTGTTTCGTTAAATTTTTTTTTCTTCTTCTTCTTTACAAAAACTCGACGAGTATACGACAATCGTGACAACGCACGTGGTACGCGATAACGTTTGGTTTTTTCTTCCACTTTTTTTATTCTCTCTCTCTCTCTCTCTCTCTCTCTCTCTCTCTCTCTGTCTCTTTTTGTCACTCCATACACGCAGATACAAGCGCGCGCGCGTTGTCACGAAAATCGAGTTCGAGCGCATAAAGGAAAAAAGAAAATATGTCCTGTTTCACACTTATGTCTTTCATAATTTTACGCGGTCAAGTCCAGACGAATAATTATCAAGGACTCTAACGCGCGCTCTCTTATTATTATTATTATTATTATTATTATTATTATTATTATTATTATTATTATTATTATTATTATATACAAACGCGTATCGGGAGAATATGTTCGATAATACGGGTGATAAGGGTGGATATAAGGGTGATGGGGTGGTTGGGTGGATGGGTGGATCGTTGGTTTCTTGACGAGTCAAAGATGGCGGCGAGGGGGTGTTAAAATGGGGGAAGAGCCAAATGTGTTAATGCCTATCCTAATTATCTCGATTTTACAAGCGACGTTAACGGCAACATTTTTCTTCCTCTCTCTCTCTCTCTCTCTCTCTCTCTTTTGTATTTTTTTTTTTTTATTACCATCTTCCTCCTCCTCCTCCTCTTTCTCTTCTTAATCCTTTGGATTAATAAAAATCACGGAGTTAAGCGCAGCGCGATCGAACGTTTATGACAACTTTCGCGCGATTAGCTCATTAAAAATTTTGTGTTCGAATGTGCAAGCGGCCATTCCGATCGAGATCAGAATCTAAAAGGGTTCCTCCTTTCCTTTCATTTTTTTAATTTATTTATTAATTTTTTGTTGTCCTTCTTCTTCTTCTTCTTCTCCTTCTTTGTTTCTCTCTCTTTTTTTTTTTTTTTTTCTTTTACTTATCATCTCATCTCCACGTAATTACGCGATATTTGCGTTTTTGATAAGTCGAGTGAAGTATTTGGTAAGTAATATATATATGTATTCATGTGTGTTATTAAAAAAGAATAAATAAACAATCAAAAAAATAAATAAATAAATGTATAGAAAATGTGTCTCAACGCATTGACGATCATAGTTATTGTTCGTTCGTTCGTTTCTTTCTTCTTATTATTTTTCTTTTTTTTTTTTTTTTTCAATGCTACTACACTAAAAACTCGATATTCCAAAATATTTTCGTTCGTAATTAGAAAAAAATGATTTAAAAAAGCTCGCACCATTATTATTCTCGATCGTCCTATGATAACGTTTAAGAGAAATAAAATCGAATGGTCGTTTCTTCGCTACGTCTAATCGTCTTTCGA
>OU426855.1:7177972-7182972 GCA_911387685.1 Dolichovespula media | reverse complement strand
CTATATATATTTATATATACTATGTATTTAAGAGTGTAGTACGTGTGTACTACATAGATACGTATCTACGTACGAGAATAAAGCCAAAACCACAGCGCGAGTAACTTTGCTAGCTCTATCGTCCAGAGAGAGTTAGAGATAGATAGAGATAGAGACAGATAGATAGAAAGAGAGAGAGAGAGAGAGAGAGAGAGAGAGAGAGAGGGAGAGAGAGAGAGAGAGAGAGAGCGAGAGAGAGAGAGAGAAAGAGAGAGAGGGAACGATGAGGAAGGGGGGATGGGTAGAGGTTAGCGAGGGGTTAGAGGGTGGAGCGAAAGGGATGGAAGAAAAAAGGATCAAACAAACTCGTTTCATTAAGCGTTTCATTTTAGCGTTGAAAATTGTCTATAAATTTTACCGTTGGCAAAATAGAGAAGGACGACGATAGGAAGAAATGGGAGGATGAAAGGAATGAAGAGAGAGGAAAAGAAAGAAAAAAAAATTAACGATTCAATTAGTTCGTACGAACGTAATCGACTATGTCGGCGTACGCGTACACTCGTTCTTCGAAAATTCATCAAAGAAAAAAAAAAGGAAAAGGAAATAAAATTCCGTCGATTTCGTTGGACATAGAAAAAAAAAAAAAATGGTATCTTTCGTACGTAAATAATAATAATAATAATAATAATAATAATAATAATAATAATAATAATAATAATAATAATAATAATAATAAAAATAAATAAATAAATAAATAAATAAATAAATAAACAAACAAATAAATAAATGCCCCGAGTCGAATTATATATGCCACGAACGAAATTTAACGTCGACCGTTTCGTCGTGTTGACGTTATCATCGATAACGTACGAATTCTAATCATCCCGAGCGTAGTGAAACGTTGACGGTGTTTCATACGGGATATAACGTTTATGGCGAACTGGTAGAAGGAGAATGATAAAGTGGTAGGGTGGACGGGGAAACGGCGGAAGGGAAAAAGCTGCGTTGGATGGTAACCGGACAGGTAACAGGACGACACATGAAATTCCATGGGCTAAGTTCATTTCATGCTGGGATAGTTCATGTATGTACACGTACGCGTATCTATTTACGTATGTATGTATGTATGTATGTATGGTGTCCGGCTGTGGAGCTAGCGTACGTGCGTTACACTTTAAAGGGATGATGACGGATTTAAGCGATAAGCGATATACCCCTTTGTTACTAACCAGCCCCCATAGGCGTCCCTATATATATATATATATATATATATATATATATATATATATATATATATATATATATCTTTCTCACTCTCTCTCTCTCTAAACAATAATAATAATAATAATAATAATAATAATAATAATAATAATAATAATCTCTTTATCTATGCGACGTAAAGAAAAAAATCTGCAATGTTATTCTATAGTCTAAAAGCAAAATATAACGAGAACGATAATTTCGAAAAATTGATTCAAGTAATTGCATACGTCATAACGATGGATGATACTTTTCGAGGGTACTCATTGTTTTCTCTTTTTGCATTTCTTTTTTTACCTTTTTTTTTGCGAACATTAAGGAAAAGAAAATAGAAGGAAGAGAGAGAGAGAGAGAGAGAGAGAGAGAGAGAGAGAGAGAGAGAGAGGAGAGATAAGATAAAGTTACTATTCATGGTATAATATTCACAAGGTAAGACCAAGGATGAGAATCGCACAAGGAATAAAGACGTTATTGTTGAAGCGTATAATTAGGAGAGAGATAGAAAGACAGACAGAAAGTGAGTGTGAGAGAGAGAGAGAGAGAGAGAGAGAGAGAGAGAGAGAGAGAGAGTTTAGATAGAAGTTTCCTCACCTTGATCATAACTTTCAGGAGGTTGTAACGTTGGAACACGTTACGGACTTGTTTACTGTTCGTATACTTGCACATCAGGTCTACTAGAGCACGTTTAGCGGTGTCATAACTTCCTTCGAGACGTATCCTTACCACCCTCAACCGTTCGTTCGTCTCTATGACCTCTTCCTTCGTTTGACCACCTGCAATTGATAAAGTTTTGAAGGACTCGGACAAAAGCATGTAAGCAAACGTACGTTTATCATAGTCCTTTATCGAACGCGGACTCGCTTTATCGATCTATTCGCGATCGAAATTATATGTATAATTTATGAAAATAATTTAATAATTAATTATATATTATGTATGTGTGTATAATTTTCTCTCTCTTTTTTTTTTTTTTCCACCTAATCAGTGCTCTCAGTCTTCTTTTCTTTATTCTTATTTATTTATTTATTTATTTATTTATTCTTTTATCGAACTTCGTCGTGCTCTTTCAGGCCGAAATTATCTCGACGCGAGGACGGTGTTTTAAAATTCGTAGAAAAAAAAAAAGAGAAAAAACCAATATATATATATATATATATATATATATATATATATATATATATATATATATATTAAATGGTACAAAAAGACACGTACGTATTTGTATATTACGAATAATTTTTCATCTTAAATATCTTTGCCACGTAGAGGCTCGTTCATTCATATCGATCACAGTATCATACCCGTTATATATTTCATTGATCGTTGCAATCGCTAAGTCAATAATCGTCCCATTGTTTTTTTATATTTTCTCGAAAGGAGAGTACGTTCTTTTTTAATTTTTCTTCTTTTTTCTCTTTTTTTTTTTTTTTTCGTTTTTTACGCGACAACCAACACCGTTATAAAAATCGGTGCCGCCAATTGGTTAGCTTGTGCCACCTAACCGTTACGACGTAATCCAGTTTCGATTGATTCTCAATTAACTCGCACAACAACGCAAAATGGTAACGAAATTCGACGATATAAATAAAACGAATAATCAACGCGTCGACCGGCATAAACCGCGATGAAGCTGACAATATCCTCGGTCGGTTTCTTTTTTTTCTTTTTTTTATATTTTTCTTCTTCTTTTCTTCTTCTTCTTCTTCTTCTTCTCTTCGCTTCGCAACATCGAATTTTCGAAACGCACAAAAAAACGAAAAAAGGAAGATGGAAATATATTTATCCATGCCGTGAATCATTATCCTATCCTCGGAGCTATCGACGTTTCGACTAATTAGCGCACGTACGATCTAATTTCTCTATTAATATCGCTGCGAAACATTTTTTTTTCCATTTTCAATCGTTTCGCCTCAATCATGTTAATACAATTTCTCTCTATCCTAATTGTATCGTCCAACGAGGAATATAATAATAATAATAATAATAATAATAATAATAATAATAATATTAATAATAATAATAACAACAACAACAATAATAATAATAAAAACTAATTAGTTAGATAATTTAGTTAGTTAATTAATTAATTAATTAATTAAAATTATCCATGCAGGTGTACACGTTATGACAACTATCATTGCGTATATATTATATCATACAAACGATGTAATTTATTTATACGAGAACGTAGTTTGTAACTTCGTAGATTACGAGACCCGTTAAAAGCCCGAGTACATCTGAATAAAACATTCATAATTCAAAGTACGTATGTACGCGCGCACGTGTAAGCGCGTACGTGTGTATGTGTGCTATATATATATATATATATATATATATATATATATATATATATATTTTTATACTTTTAACCGTGCGTAGGTAAGTATATAAACGTTGACATTACAAAAACTAACGTACGACCGCTATAACAACCAAACGCGCACAAGAAAATTCAACGTCATTTATAACTACATGTATATATATATATATATATGTTTATTTAGAGTTTGTCTGTTAAAAAAAAGAGACAAAAAAGAAATTAAAATGAAATAAAAGAAAATAGAAATAATTAATGTATTTGCACGTACTACTCAAAGTTACTCGTTATTGTCATAATTAGAAAGAGGGAGAGAGAGAGAGAGAGAGAGAAAGAGAGAGAGAATTGGCATAACCAGGAAGAACGTGTTAATTAGATAGTGTTAATCCAAGTTTAATAGAGTTAACACACGTACCGTAAATACACACGACGTTAACCGAACTAACAACCATACAGAGATAGGACCAACGTCCGGCGCCAGTTCTATTCACGAAAGATAGATAGATAGATAGATAGATAGATATAGATAGATAGAGAGAGAGAGAGAGAGAGAGAGAGAGAGAGAGAGAGAGAGAAGGATAAACTAACAACCTGTCTGATTTGGCTCTTACCCAACGACTTATTTCCGACGATTGGCCGTATCTACGAACGTCTTTTCACTGATTCAACGACTACCGCTTGTTTCCTCGAGTACGGTTAGACTTACATAGATCGGGGCAAAAAACAAATAAAACAAACAAAATCGTACCTTTTTAAATTATTTGAAAGAGGACTATATAGACTTTCTCGAGTGCCACTTACTTACGGCCTACTTGTTACTTTAAAATTGAAAAGAAGAACGTTACCTCTCTTCTTTGCTCGTATTCCTTAATCTTATTTGTTAGCGACCAATCGAACGGTGTAAGCTCTTCTGAGCTCTAAGCCCGACTACACTTCGCGTATTTCTCGAATATTTTGTAAATAAGAAGAAGAAGAAAAAGAAGAAGAAGGAGAAGGAGAAGAAGAAGAAGATGATGAGGAGGAGGAGGAGGAGGATGACGAAGAAAAAGAAAGAAAGGAAAATTAATAATATTTATAATGTATACTCACTCGACGTTCCTTCGTCCTTGACATCTTGAACGATCCTACGTACGCTTTGTGTAAACTTCCCGACGAGATTGGTGCCCGCTGTAACAAGGAATATCAGAAAATAAGAAGAAAAAAAGAACACACGCACGCACGCACACATACGCACGCACGTACGCACGCACGGATACACAATGATTGAAAACAAATTCGAGTATCGCGAAATATAATGACCATTATTAATATTAATATTACCACGAGAAATTAGTTTAGGTGGAATGCAAAAATGGGTTAATCAAGAGAGATACAGGGCCAAAGTTTATCCAAAGTTTATTTCTAAAGTTCTATCGACTATCGAGTTTCCTCACGAGGGAGGGTG
>OU426855.1:7165472-7172972 GCA_911387685.1 Dolichovespula media | reverse complement strand
CTGATAATAACAAGCTGGATATCGTTCGATATACAGAAAAGGGAACGAAGGGAAGGAAGAAGGGGTAGGAGGAGGAGGAGGAGGAGGAGGAGGAGGAGGAGGAGGAGGAGGAGGAGGGAAAGAATCGTGTAAGGGAGGGAGGGAAGAATGGAACGCGTCGAGGCTCTCCCATTGGTGCTTATGGTGGCCCCTGTTGTGGTTGTGATGCGATGAAAATCTCCATGGAAAATCGTCTTTGACGAGATCGCCCTGAAGGAAGAAAAATCTAATATCCTTTCATCGGCCGAATATTATATCGATATTATTAATTTCAAATAAATACATTTTTTCGATGCGATAGAGGAGAGAGGAGAGAGAGAGGGACAAGTAGATTGATACAAACTTTCCACGGAATGATATTATTTTATTCAATAGATTAAATCGCGAAACTCTCGTAACCCCGTAAGCGATACGAATATGTCGTCTGGTTGTTCGTTGAGTTTAAGAAAAAAAAAAAGAAAACAAAACGAAACGAAACAAAACAAAACAAAAAAACCAAGAAAAAAAAATAAAGGAAATAAAAATAGGTATAAAAAAAGGGGGAGGAAAAAAAAAGGAAACAAGTGCCACGCGACTAATTGGATTTCCATATTCGTGAGATGAATAAAGGGGGTGGCAGGAAAAAGGGGCAGGGGTAAGGGGGGGGGAGGGCGGAACGAAAGGAAAAATAATCCGATCGTTTTCCGAAGAAACAAACAAAAAAAAAAAAAAAACAAGACAAAAAGAATAGAAATAAAAATAAAAAAAAGACGAAACGAAAAAGTCACAAGTGATATGCGATATTTTCTTGTGATCCGAAATGATTCTTCGAAACGATGCGATGAACGTTTCCTTCGTTGCATTATTACTCGCTGATAAAAAGGGCATGGGAAAGAATGAAAGAAAGAAAGAAAGAAAGAAAGAAAGAAAAGAAGGAGAAGAAGAAAAAAACAAATAAAAGGTGCGCACGTACGCGAGTACACATATACGTTCGTACGACGTGGATAAGTGCCACTTATTCTCTCTCTTTCTCTCTCTCTCTCTCTCTCTCTCTCTCTCTCTCTCTTTCTCTTTTCTCCTTTTCGTGCTTTAGGCACCGTGATAAACCATGCCACCTCCTTCCCTCCTCGTTCATCCGCGCCATCGTAAAAAACCATGACCACCGCGTGTATGTCGCTCGACCAGAAGCGGATTCGAGAACGCGCGGATGGTTAAAACCGTAGAACGGATTTCGGCACTCGGATCAAACGTATCGACCACAACTCTCTCTCTCTCTCTCTCTCTCTCTCTCTCTCTCTCTCTCTCTCTCTCTCTCTGTGTGGCTCTCGTACGTTGTGTGTAAGCAGTAACAACGAGGAGGGTGTGGCCTGCATGCCTCTCTATGTTATATATGTACCTGGGGCCCGCCCGGCTTCTCTCTAATTCTAACACCTGTACAGATAGACAGAGACAGAGAGAGAAAGAGAGAGAGAGAAAGAGACGGAGACAGACAGACAGACAGACAGACAGACTGACTGACTGACTGACAGACGGAGACAGAGAGAGATGGAGATGGAGATGGAGATGGAGAATGACAGAGATGGAGATAGACAAAGAGATAGTGAAAGAGTAAGTGTGTGAGAGAGAGAGAGAGAGAGAGAGAGAGAGAGAGAGAGAGAGTTTGATGAAGATAGATAGAGATAGAGATGGAGAGAGGGAGAGAGAGAGAGACAGAGAGAGAGAGAGAGAGAGAGAGAGAGAGTGAGAGAGAGACACACACACTCATACAGAAAATGTGGAATAGAGTGAGATAGAGATGGAGGAAGTAAGAGAGAGAGAGAGAGAGAGAGAGAGAGAGAAACGTACACAGAAAGTGAGAGATAGATAGATAGATAGATAGATAGATAGAGATAGAGAGAGAGAGAGAGAGGGGGGGGGGAGGAATAGTGCTCACGCGCGATCGCGCATTCGCGACTAAACCGATATATGCGGGCGACACGTTCGCCAATTATTTTGCGGCTGAGTTTCTCTACCCACCATCACCAATAACATCTCCCTCCCTCCCTCCCGCCCTCTCTCTCCCCCTCTCCTTTTCCCAACGCTGATCCATCGTGGTCGTGAAAGAAAAGCGATCGGAATTTTGATCGACGATTTAAACGAAACGAATCGTGTTTCATCGATGCCTATCACCATCATCATCATCATCATCATCATCATCATCATCATCATCATCATTATTATTATTATTATCGTCATCATAGTAGTCGTCTTTTCGACAATTTTCTTCCCCCCCCCCTCTCTCTCTCTCTATCTATCTATCTATCTCTTCTTTGCTCTCTTTTATATACCCTCCGCTTTTTGAAAGTAAGTCAAATAAATAATTTCCTACGTTTTGTTTTCCTTATTTTTCAATTTTACACGTACTTCATATAATAAAAATAAATGCTGATAATGATTACGTTATTTGCGATAGATAATATTGTTCCCCCCCCCTCTCTCTCTCTCTCTCTCTTAGGTATATATATATATCTCCTAACTATTTATCCAGGACGTTCACCATTATACGATATTATACGATACAATAATTCGTTGAAAGAGTTCCTTAGTAAATAGACGATACGCGAACTCGACGATGAAAATGTAATTATAAGGAGTAATTCAATATTATCGGATATCACGTTGCTGAATTTTTTTCCCCGCCGTCATTTTATTTTCCGCGAAATAATTTTCGTTTGAAATACAGTGATATCCCATTTTCCCCATGTTTCATCTTGTTCTTTCACACTCGAATCTATTTTCTCGATAGAGCCTCGGGATCCCCATTCGATTTGAAATCTCCCTTACTACTACTACTACTACTACTTCTTCTTCTTCTCTATCTATAATTTTATTTAATTCTTTTTTTTTTCGTTTAAATTTATTCAAAAATATTCTTCTACTTGCATATGGCGATAGAAACATTCGTATTTACTTGTACAGCTAAAGGCACATTTGTATTCATATATATACATATCTACTCATACGTCGTTCTTATAAAACGTAACAAAACGTTGAAAAGTTTGTTACGTGATGAGAAAAGGAAAAATTCGTACGAGTATACGTGAAATTTTAGCCTCGAATTTAATCGATAGAAACAAGTTATTAATTAATTAATTGATTGATTGATTGATTGATTGATTGATTGATCGATATCGTCGGATGTACCTTCGTCTTGGAATATTTTGGAAAGAGAATGGCGTTCTACCTAAGTTAAACGAGTTAATAACAAACTACTGCGCAATCATTCACGAAATACAAGTATTACGTAATATCTGTTCTCTTTCGAAAAAAGGATAATCCTTTTAGCTCAGTTGGAAATATTTGATACGTGGATGGAGAGTTAAACGAAAATTTATGGGGGATAATGATGTAACGATATTGTAATGTATAACTGCTACTGACTACACATTAAATATTATTATTATTATTAATATATATATTATCTCTTATCAGGATCATATTAAGGCGATAATGATTAAGAAATTGTCTGTCGTGATAAATCACAGATCTTACGTACGAAGATATATTAGCGAAATTGCATTATTTTCTTTTTCCTTATCCTATCATTTCCGTAGAGAGAGTTAAAAATTATATTAAATAGAAAATTACATCATTTCTTACAGGTAGTCACGAATTAAATTAAATTACGAAGGTTTAATGATCATCAAATTTATAATTTTATATAAACATATATTTTTTACCCTTTTTGTCAAATTCGATTCCACATTACATTTTCAATCGACGACATTTGAATCGTCGGTATTATTCCAAAATTATATTTCTGCGATGGACATGTAATATATCCCTTCGCCTGACGAAATAATACTTAAAAATCTTTCTTCGTTCCTAACAAACCTAAACGATACTCTTTTATATAATCGACATATTTTAAGAATACACGTTGGAGAAACGAAATGCCTTTTTTTCTTTTTTTCAATATTTGAAACGACTCAGATCATATTCACGATCATTGGCTTGTTTCGGCTCGTTTAATACGTCCATATTGATTGATATTAAAAGTACGAATAATACTCGAATTTAATATATTCGAACATATATATATATATATATATATATATATATATATATATATATATATATATATATATATATATATATATATATAGTCGATTTAATAATCGACGCTGAACGGAAAGGGCAACAAACAAATAAACAAACAAACGAACGAACGAACAAACAGGCGAGCAAATAAATAAACGAACAGGCAAATAATACATAAGTCATTTTAATGATCACGCGCGTGCCAGTTGTCGACAGTGTACGATCAATGACAAATACGGACTACAATATTTCGTGTGAAAGCGGGATAACGTTTCATACGGTTTAATAGGTTTTCGGTCACGAAACTGGCCAATCACGATCGACTATTAAAAAAGGATTATGACGAAAACGATCCGGGGATTTTATATCGGGCGGCCAGCAAGTGTTCCCGGCACGATTAAATATTGTACCTTCATTATTATTATTATTATTATTATTATTATTATCATTATCATTATCATTATTATTATTATTATTATAAATTTTCCCTTCCAAAGCGAATCAATAAACGCGATAAACGCGAGAGAGATAGAGAGAGAGAGATAGAGAGAGAGAGAGATAGAGAGAAACGAACAAACATAAATAATTTCACTCGATATTTATTTCAATGAGCGACATTATTTATGCTTGCGTCGACGAGAGGAAAAAAGATAAAGATAAACAAAAAATAGTTCGAAGGAAAGAAAAAAAAAAAAAAAAAAAAAAAAAGAAAATAAAAGGAAAAGTAAATAAAAATGAAAGAAGAAGAGGAAAAAGTGAAGGGAAGGACGAACAGAATTTTTTCCAAGGGAAGAGAGGGTGGTGGTGAGAAAGAGATAGAAAGAAAGAAAGAGAGAGAGAGAGAGAGAGAGAGAGAGAGAGAGAGAGAGGAGAAAGTTAATGGCAAACTTAGCTTATTATTAAAAGACATATCACTGAGCAATTCCTATTTTGCATATTTTCCATTGGTTTTGCGCGCAATACAGAATACTCGTACGTTTTAAAGCGTAGACTTGAAGTTACAGAAAGGAAATCTTGGCGGTCGCAGCTGCTACAACGGGGCTTTGTTTCATCAAGTCTGCAAGAGTTAAAGTGGAAACAAAAGGTTTGGATTGCTCTCTTACTCTCTTTCTCTCTCTCTCTCTCTCTCTCTCTATCTTTTATTCGATGCTTTTAAAGGATATTCTTGATGGGCTGAAGAAGAGAGACGCCTATGCAAATGCCAAACGTTTCTTTAGTGAATTCCAAAAGCGAATTTACGAATTCATTGTTATATACCTATACATATACTAATACCATCGGCGATAACTATAGTTGGAAAGATACTCTTTCTCTTTCTCTTTCAATCTTTCTCTCTCTCTCTCTCTCTCTCTCTCTCTCTCTCTCTCTCTTTTTTCGCTTTATATGCATTACCAAACGTTCGGCACATTGTCCCGTGACTACTGGAATGGATAATCGCACGCGACCAATGACGAATATATAATATATAATATATATCTATATTATACATATAAATACGCACTTACTTATCTGCATATTTTTTGTCGCGAATTAATTTTAAATAATCGTAAAAATTTAATGACCCTACGTGATTTTTCTATCAACTAGATTTCACAAATGCATATATATATATATATATATATATATATGTATGTATATAAATATATATAAAAGAAAGAGAATAAAGAAAAGAAAAGAAGTAGAAGAAAAGAGAAGAATAAAACGTTCATCGAAAAATAAATATCCACGATTTAAAACGCGTCAGAAAAGATTTCTCGAACGCGGAGGGAAAAATTGAACGTAGGAATTTTCTTGAAGATACGTCTATAAAGAAAGAAGAAAAAAAAAAAAAAAAAAAAATGAGGAAAAAAAAAATTAAGAAAATTATAGGTTTGGCATAAAGTTCCTCAATGATATTAAAGATCAATAATTCTCTCTTTCTCTCTCATGTTTCCTTCTTCCTCTTTTCTTATTTCTTTCCTTCTTCTCTCCCGAGTAGAATACTAATCTCAGATTAATTTCTCTTCCTTTCGGAACTCGTAGTTTTTTTTTTTTATAAAACAAAGCATAAAAAAAGAAAAAAAAAAAAATAGAAAAAACAACTCTTCATCGTACTTTTAAGAAGGCCATTATTAACAACTTTTTTCGTGGACCCGTTCTTTACGAAACATAATAACACAAATATATTCCATCTTGGACATTAACTGTTGAAAGACTTACTGGAGTACTTTAAACCTGGTACTCGCTAAACAACGTTTAAGTATCCCTCTCTCTCTCTCTCTCTCTCTCTCTCTCTCTTTTTTCTCGAAATAAAACAAAAACGAAATTAATGAACGGCGAAAAGGACCATGAGAAAAAAAAAAATATAATGTTGGTATGAAAAAAAAAAAAAAAAAAAGAAAAGTATCGTTGCTCGTATCGGTAAAACGCAACTACAAGATTTGCATTGTTTTAAGATTTCTATCTTTCGGTGATAGAAAAGAGTCTGGATCAGACATCAAAGTCGAACAAAGGAATATAATAAATGTTTATGAAGGTAAAGGAGGAAGGAGGAGGAGGAGGAGGAGAAAGAGATGGAGATGGAAGAAGCCTTTTCGAGTTGTCCTTTCTCCTTATCTTACTACTACTACTACTACTACTACTACTACTACTATTATTTCTATCTATCTGTCTCTATTACCAACCTACAAAGAGACTTATTTTCTCCTCTTATTCTACTTCTTCTTCTTCTTCTTCTTCTTCTTCTTCTTATTCTTATTAGTATTGTTCTTTTTGTTCATCCTTTCAGAGTACGTCGTCGGAAATCAAGGATGTCCTCTTCTCATAATTAAAATCAGATTTCTATCTTAATTACAAAGTGAAATATACACGACGTCGCTCCGTGACACTTGTTTCGTATTACGATTTTTTTCCTTTTTCTTTATTACAAATTTTCTGTTTCTTTTCTTTTCTTTTTTTTTTTCTCCCCGTTTTCATTTTTATTTTATTCTAATATCTCTTCGTTCTATCTTTCTTCCTGATATACGTGCGCGCGCGCGCGCGCGCGTGTGTGTGTGTATGCGTGTGAAGTACTTACGTATGCATACGGAATGGATGGGTCCAAAAGTGTTTGGTTGATTAAAAAACAAAAATAAAAGAAAAAAGAAAGGAAGTAAAAAAATACATTAATCTTCTTCGGGATTTTCTTTTGAACTCGTAATTTTGTGATCTAAACGAAAAAAGAAATAAAATAAAATAAAATAAAATAAAATAAAATAAAATAAAAATACGACGAAAGAACAAATTTGATACTTATTTACTACGTATTACTATTTCCTTTTTTTTTTTTTAATATTATTCTAATTTCTTCTTGTTTCTTTTTTTCTCTTGACGTGTATATATATATATATATATATATATATATATATATATATATATATATAT
>OU426855.1:7147972-7150472 GCA_911387685.1 Dolichovespula media | reverse complement strand
TATTCATTCATTCATTCATTCATTCATTTATTTATTTTCTCTATTTCCTTTGATCTTGTTCCCTCGCGTCTTTGGTGACACGCAAACGAGTCGGGGAATTCTTGCGCGTCGAGCGTAACATAAAATGAAAGGGAAAAAAACAAAACAAAAAAAAAAAAAATGAAATGAAATGAAAAGGAAAAAAAAAAAAAAGAAATGAAATAAAAATAAAATTATACAACAAAAATAAAGATGAAAATAAAAATAAGGAAAAATTAAAATAAATGAGCAAAATTCTTACGAAAGGGGGGGCATTCATAGAGAAGAGATATGTTAAAAATCATCAGGCGTTCGCTTTGATGAATAGAATCGAGCGTTTAAAAAGGAACTATAAAAACCACACACACACACACACACACACACACACAAATATAGAGACATATGCGCCTGTCTCTAGTCGTAATATTTCTCTCAACGTATTAACGCCCGTAGCTCGAGCTCGTCTCGGCCTTCGGACTAAGAGAGACACGAAACCACTTCTATGACGACTATGACGACGATTTCTCGAACACTTAGGCGAGTATTCTTCAATCGTAATGTCAACCTTGCCAACAACGCGCCCGATATCATTGAACTGTATAGATTTTTTCTTTTCTTTTCTTTTCTTTCTTTCTTTCTTTCTTTTTTTTTTTTTTTTCTTTCAACGACGCAAAACGTTGAACGATCCATCCGATTTTATAACGGTCAGGGGTAAATCCTAACTGTTTTACCGACATTGTCTGTACGTCGTCGATCGTCGATCATATGTTAATTATAGACATGATAATCCGTTAATAATTCCGTCGTCATCCGTCCATTCAAATATCGTCATTCATTCGGATATCTCAATATGAGACTATTCCACATTTATTTATTTATTTATTTATTTATTTATTCTTTTTTTTTGTTATTTATCAGAAAGAGAGAGAGAGAGAGAGAGAGAGAGAGAGAAAAAGATCTTTTTCCTTTATAGATCAAAGTTCAATTTAACAATGTTCAATGTTGTGTACGTAACTACGTACGAACATGCACACAGTATGTGCAGTTTGTGCTCGATCGTTTCGAAGATCCGGTCGTTAGCGAAATTATTACGCGGAACCAGCAGCTCCTATATATGCACGGTTCGTTGTTTTTCTCTTTTTCTATTCTTCATTTCTCTCTCTCTCTTTCTATCTTTTCTTCAAATCCGTCCGACTATTATTTTAATTACGTTTATCCCGGCGATTACGAAGAAAAGATTGTTAAGGCTCTCGTAAGACAAGATTTGATTTCCCCTTTTCGAGAGGAGTGTATTTAACAATTTACGATCATTTCTGTGTATTACTATATACGTAAATATGTACATACGCGTATGCATGTATGTATATATTTGGAATTGTATAGTGAACGACGGAAAGTACTAATTCCGATCGATGTTATTGATATTTTCTTTTCTTTATCTTCTTTTCAATTCCTTTTTCAATTTTCCAATTGTTCTATTTTTCGTGACTCACCCTATATATATTTTATATATATATATATATATGTATGTATGTATGTATGTACGTACGTATGTATGTATGTATATACATTGCACGTAATGCAAATACTATCTTCTTCGTACGACAATAATGATAAAAGCGGAATACGATGTATTTTTAAAAGAGGATAACATGCACCGATAAGTATTATCCGAAGAAAGAATTGAAGGAAGAAGAAAAATATAAAAAAAAAAAAAAAAAAAAAAAAATGCGAACTGTTTGTTTTTATAGACGCGATTCATTCGGATATATATATATATATACATACATATATATACATATATGTATATACGTATACACATAATATATGATCGCTTGAATTTAATATTACAGAATAAATTTCTGCAAAAAAAAAAAAAAAAAAAGAAATAAAAAACAAAGCCGCATTTCACTTAACGTTAATTCTTCCATCTCGCTTAAACGGGATGTCGAAAATCGAGATCGAGTTCCATCGAAAATGAGAGAAAATAAATAAAAAAAAAAAAAGAAAGAACAAAAAAAAAAAGAAGAAGAAGAAGAAAGAGAAAGAAACAAAAAGAAAAATGGGAAAGGGAAGAAGGAAGGAAGGAAGGACAAAAGATATTACGAGAAAGAAGATGAGAAGGATGAGGAAACGTTTAAATTAAACGCAAACTACGCGCTTAAGGCATTCAGGGGCGTATGTGTGTATGTATATAAAACACCTTTGACATGCCCGTGACGAGTTCGCGTTGAATAGACTGCCTTATTATCGCGTTTAATCGACAACAAGGTCAATTCGAGCGATAATAGATCGACATTCCGCCGTTCGGATCGAACTATGTCTCTCTCTCTCTCTCTCTCTCTCTCTCTCTCTCTCTCTCTCTCGCGATTTGTTCGGTTTTCCACGAGAACGTTTTGCGAAATCGCATTCCGACTAGACGATTAAAGGAAATTTAATTATTCATAGGGAGAGGGAGGGAGGGAGGGAGGGAGGGAGGGAG
>OU426855.1:7135472-7140472 GCA_911387685.1 Dolichovespula media | reverse complement strand
ATAATTAAACAAAATCAACGATCGTTTCAGTACGCAATTATTACATACTTTTTCTTTTTTTTTATTTCTAACGCGATGTTGCGTTGTGGGATTACGTTATTTCGATTCATGTGTGCACCAACATACTTGTATATATTCATATATAAATACGTAGATGCATACATAAATACATACATACATACATACATACATATATATATATATATATATATATATATATATATATATGTATTTAGATATCCTCCGTACTCGTGTATGTGGTTTTATCGAATATCGATTCAGAGAGAGAGAGAGAGAGAGAGAAAGAGAGAACGCAGGTTGTAGCATAGGTCGCTTTATCGCTTAGCTCATCAAGATTGTTAAAGCGATATCTAAATGGACGATCGATATAGATCGATCACGTTAAGACGCTAGTAACGATTCCATAGGTGTAACCCTGGCCTTACATTAGTTTGCTTCTGACCTCGAATTTGCATATTACGTACGATTTCTCTCTGGTTACGATTGCATGTAAGTAAGTAACTAGTTACTTACATACTATTTACTCCAATAACCTATCATTTCTTAGATAGATATCGGAATAACACTGGTCAATTGCAATTGCAATAACTCGTTTTATTAAGCAATATAATATATTGCACAAACATATATTATATATATATATATATATCATCTTTTTTTAATTTATGATTATTACATATTTTGCATTTAATCAAGTAAATGCTAGTAATATTCATGAATATATAATTTATCATATTACATTTATATATATATATATATATATATATATATATATATATATATATATATATATATATAAATTTAATGTATAATATGAAACATTATATTATATATAAATTTTTGCATTCATGGAAAAAGAAATAACAATAATAATAATAATAATAATAATAATAATAATAATAATAAATAGTAATTAAACTTGGGTATTGAAAACGTATAAAATAATTTAACGATTAAAGCATGGAATTGTTATAATTACTGAGATTCATATCGAATCTCATCTTTTTTATATAGATTTTTTTTATCTGTCTTTTCTCTCTCCCTCTCCCTCTCTCTCTCTCTTTACTTTTGTTTTCTAATGATCTCGTTTTAATGTTGCATACGACATAGTATCCCAACTACCCCTCCCCCTCTCCCCCAACCACCCATAATTATTTATTACAATCTTTTTCTTTTCTTCTCCGTGACTTTTTGGATGATCATCCGGACGTTTAGATTGACAAAACTATTTTAATATCTATTCTCTCGACGACAGCGATATATCCGGACATAAAAGTGGGCTTATCTACCCAAACGTGATTACGAGACTGCAACGTTGCCACGGTGGCGTTTTATTTCGAAAGGAAGTCGTTAATTTTATATATATATATATATATATATATATATATATATATATATATATATATATATATATATATAGACACAGACACACACACGTACGAAAAAAATTTGTGTTAGTTAATATTAAAGAGAGCGAGGAACGGGGTATTACAATGGTCCAATTAAAATATAAAAAAAAAAAAAATACGTTTGTGATGCGTTTAGGGGAAAAACGAAGAAAAAGAAAAGGAAAAGAAAAAGTAAAATAATAAAAGAAAAACTAACGGAAAGGTTCGTTCGTCATTTATCTATTATTTATTCTATTTCACATATGTACGAGTACATCATTGCAATACCATTTCCAATTAAATTTCGATCCAACGACGAGATTGTTGTTTTATAAATGAAAAGGAGGAAAAAAAAAAGAGAAGGTAAAAGTTTCACGACAATGTCGTTTCGATCGAAATAATGAAATTAAATTAGAGTTTCTCCATCTCTTTCCTCCCTATCCCTGAGAGTGCCATCGCGATCGTTCGTATAAATTTTTTAATTAAAACGATTAAATGGTATTACGTTCTTATGGTGTAACACACCGTAAGAAAACACCGTAAGAAAAACATAACGGTGGGCACCGAACTCTTTAATAGTTATTTTTCTTCTTTCTTTTCGTTTTTTTTTCTTTTTTTTTTTTTTTTTTTTTTACTAGCGTATTACTAACGTAGCAAGAAAAATAAACGTTCGGGAACGTGTATATGCATGTATGCATGTATGCATGTATGCATGCATGCATGCATGATGTATGTATGTATGTATATATGTATGTATGTACGAGCATGTATATCGAAAAACGACGAGGGATATTAACGAAGTATAAAAATATGAAAACCACGTTCACCGTGGGATTAAATCTTAGAGAAAGTCAAACACCTTCGTGTAGAATATATATATATATATATATATATATATATATATAATATATAATATGTATATATTTATTTGTTTTTTCTTAAATGTTTGAATGAGTTAATTACTCGAATTATCAGACTTCTTCGTATCTCTTACACGAGGACAAACTCAATTAATGACATCGAAAGAGAAACTTTAAAATTGAGACCCATGAAAAATACTTTTTCACGCCAAGTCTAATAACTATATATAAAAATAAAAATAAAATAATTTCATATATATATATATATATATATGGAATGCAATACCTATTGATCGCTATTATAATGAAAGAAACAAAAAAAAGAAAGACAAAAAAAATAAATGGAAAATAATATATATATATATATATATATTATTATTATTTATATATTATATATATTATTGTTTAACTCAATACATAAAAACCATGACTATTATTGCATCGACACACACACACACACACATATATATATATATATATATATATATATATATATATCTAGAATAATCATATAAGTAAGTAAAATATTATAGTGACGAGACGAAATACTCGAAAGATGAACGTCAAAATGTCAATGTCACATACGGTCTCGTAGCAGTCTAGGCCATTGCAGCAGTGTAGTCAGACGGTAACACGTCACATAAATAAGAGAAATATACGCCTACGTGAATACACATACACTTACATCGTCATGTACCTATGTATGTACACACACATATACACACACACACACATACGTTCTATCTCTTCTTCTATATATATACAATATATACACTCACACACATGTATATAAATGTATTTATATACACGAAAATACACTTTTTATATAAACAATAAGTTCCCTTTTCGTTTAATATAATCGTTAATTCATCCGAACGATAAATAAATTATTTTGGACGTTGAAAGAAACAGTAAGGAAATGAATAAGAACGAAAATATAATTGCTTTATGTATATTTATTAGTCAACATCGTATTTCCTTGATTTATCATTGCGGATCATTCTCTTTCACTTTTTACCCAAGAGACCCAAAAGAGATTTTATGAGAGGCTGTAAATATTAAAGGAACGAAATGTTTTATAAGATAATAAACAAACAGGAATATGATTACGTAATTACGTGCATTATAATATTTTAGAATATTATAATATATATATATATATATTTATATTTTAATATTATATATATTTATATTTTAATATTATATATATTTATATAAATATAATATATATATATATATATATATATCTTTTTTTTTCAGTAATTACTCCGTCTATCATGACGGAGTTAACTATATAAATTACGATCTATATCTCTTCCTTTCTTCCCTTTTTTGTCTTTTTTATTAAAAAAATAAGTTCATCTCGCGATTACTATAGAATATTCGCGCAAAATTAAATGCCCTGCATTTTCCATTAATATTAATACATATATTTTTATGTATATATATATATATACATACTCGCACGGAAATTAAAGAAACAAAGAGATTTTTGATATTAATATTAATAATACGTGAAAACGTTAAACTTACGAGAATGGGTTCAGCCACAGGTTCGGCTGTTGCATCAGCCGATGCATGAGGAAATGGTTCAGCCATCGGATTAGCATCAGGAGAAGCTAAGGGGGTAGCGAAAGCTGCTTGCAAACATGCCAATGAGGCAACGATAGCGAATAGAAAAGTTACGTTACTGTACTTCATTTTTCTTCGATTTCTAACAGAATGACCGAACTGCGGTCTATTTATTTGGAATATATCGCAAGAAGGTTGTAAATTTTTCAACGACCAACCCTATCAATACATTTTAACTATCCCCAAAGAAATAATCTTATCTCTCCTTGACGCGCAAATGTTTGTATTGAAGAATAAAAAAATAAAGAAATATAAAAAATAAAAGTTACAACTACGAAGGAAAAAGAATAGCCCGATATCGCTAAAAAATAGTAATATAAACATTATTCGGGAGTTTTATCTTTATTCATAAAACGTTTTTTCTTTCGTTTATCGTCGATCCTTCGTTTCCTTATTTCAAAAGTTTATTATTAAAACGTGAGAAGAAGGAAAAATAAAATCGTAACGTAAATTTGCTTGTGATAGGTCGTCAGTGGGGTTTGAGAAAAGTGAAAAAAAATAAATAAATAAATAAAAAATAAAAAGAAGGAAAAACATTCACGATTGTTCAATTAAATGTTAGCGTGTTATTGTAACGTGACCATTATCGTTCCTCGCTTAAGTTTCATTTTTCGACCAATAAAATATATATGTATTTTTGTTTCTTCTTTCTTTTATTTATTTATTTATTTATTTATTTTTTTATTGTTTACGTCGTAGAAAGAAACGTTTCGCATGGATCGAAAAGTCGTAAATTGTTCTTCGAACTTGTCGAATAAAGCGTCCATGGTTTGTATCTATTTGTTATCCTTTAATCCTTTAATTAATATATATATATATATATATATATATATATATATATATATATATATATCATCATCTACAACACGAATGATCCAACGAACGAAACGGTCATCAGACCAATTATTCTTTCTCTCGAATTAAACGTACGCTGATACTGAATTCGCAGGGTTTCCCCCACCCTCCTACCCACCCTCCCTCCCATCCTCCTTCAACCGCCAACCAAGTAATACAGCGGCATTGCAACGGTTACGTTGCAACAAAACTATGCGTTATAATGTCAAACGATATCCGATTAAACAAATTAATTAATTAATGA
>OU426855.1:7125472-7127972 GCA_911387685.1 Dolichovespula media | reverse complement strand
ATTTTTCTTTCTTATTTTCTTCCAGCGTTTGAAGGTTAAGGTGTGTCCAATAGTATTAGCATACCTAATTGATTTAATGTCTAATCGTTTTAATGCACGATAAGGTATTACGATGCACTCACTCACTCACACACTCTCTCTCTCTCTCTCTCTCTCTCTCTCTCTCTCTCTCTCTCTCTCTCTCTCTCTCTCTCTCTCTCTCTTTCTTCTTAGTATTTCAGCAAAAGCTAAGCTTCGTAACGCTGTTACTTAAAGTACCCTCTTTCGGTATATCACTCCCAAGAGATCCTAAACCATTTAGAACGTTCTGATTCGTTAATAATCAATGCTTCGATCGTTCGTAAACACGTCTAAAGGATGGATTTATAAAAATTTTCTCCTTTTTTTTTCTCTCTCTCTCGCGATAAATAATAGAACGAATAAAATCGAACAACGATATTCGTGGATGGGGGTGGATGGGCGAAAAAATAGGTGACAAAAAAGAAGAAAAATTAGAAAGCGAGAGAGAAACGGAATTGTACGAAAAAATCGATTAGGTGTGCTCCATACTATCGATCATCTTCTTCTTCTTCTTCTTCTTCCCACTCTTTATATCGGAACGATTAATATTCGTTCTTTCTTACTTTCTTTTTTTTTTTTTGGTTTGTTATTTTTTGTCTATTTATTTTCATTTGACATTATTTTCTTCTGTTATAAATAACATCGAACCGCTAAACTATTCTCGATTTATCGCGTATTCATCTACGACATCATAAATAATTACGAGGTTAATAATATATCTTTCGTAATTTATTATATTAAAAAATACGATTACACGTTTGAGATAGAACGAACATTTAAGTGTAACGTTTAAATGAGCAACGCGCTTAGCAGTGAAACGACCGCATACATATGTATGTATATCCTACGTATAGTACGTATGTACTCTTGTTAGGTGGGTAAGTAAGTAAGTAAGTAAGTACATAAATACATACATATGTATGTATGTATGTATGTATGTATGTATGTATGTATGTATCTATCGTACCGGCAACGCGACGCGACGAAGTTATTTCACGTTTAATTACGGCCTCGGAAAATATATATTTCTTATCGCGTAATGAACGAGACGCCTTGTTTATGCGGGCCACGTGTATGCCTCGACTACTCCGCAAAGTAATTTCGATAATTAATTTTCTTATGTAATTTCTTAACAAGCCTATTCCCCCCCCTCCCCACCCACCCCCTCTCTCTGTTACTCCATCTTACTCTTAATCTTAGTCTTCATCTTCATATTCATCTTCATCTTTATCTTTCTTCCTTCACTGTATCATATATATATAGGTGTGTGTGTGTGTGTGTGTGTGTGTGTAAAATATATATTTATATATATTTATAAATATATATATATATGTGTGTGTAGAGTACATGTATGTGGAGTACATATACATGTACATACACATAAACAACAATGTGTGTGTGTATAAAATATATATTTATATATATTTATATATATATATATATATATATATATATATATATGTGTGTGTGTGTGTAGAGTACATGTATGTGGAGTACATATACATGTACATACACATAAACAACATGTACATGTGTATAATCGCGTGGGTGTAAAAATGTCACTTTTCGCAATTCATAAGCAAGAAATCAGACATTTAATTTACGAACAAGTGAGCCTTTATCACGGACCAATGAAAAACAGATAAAATATTGTTCGATATTTTCATCTCTTATTTTAAACTATTTACGTGCACATATATATGTATGTATATGTATGTATATATATATATATATATATGCTCATATATTTTCTTCGATTTTTTCTTTCTTTTTTTTTTTTATCTCTATCCCCTTTGCCTCCTTTATTTCTTCATATCCCTTTTTCTCTCGTTCGACTTATCACAACCAACGCTTTACTCTTTCCTCTTGTATTCCCAATTTCCTTTCAAATTCAAACCACGAAACACAGAGACATGGCCGCACACGGTTATGCTATTTTTTCAACTTAAGAACGAACACTACTACCAACGGCATTCTGACATTCGATTAAATCTCGCCCAACGAAAAAAAAAAAAAAAAAGAAAGAAAAAGGATTGAATTATTTCGGCTATGCATTAAAACCTTTATCTTTGAAAGCTGCACGTTTGTTGTGTTTTCACGTTCCTATGTATGCAAGTACGTACCTACATACGTACGTATCTATGTATGTATGTATGTATGTATGTATGTATCTATGTATCTACATTTTCTCGTTGTCCCGTAACCATTGTCGTGGAAATATTTTTTTATATGAGAGAAAGAGAGAGAGAGAGAGAGAGAGAGAGAGAGAGAGACAAAGATAAAAGGAAGAACGCAAAGTTCGATAAGAAAAAAAAAAGAAAAAAGTGTGATTCGACATCGAGACTCGAATTCAAATCGCGTTTGCAGCTGCCACCTCCGGGGAATTTATTCGTTACATCGACCATAATGCTTTCGAATTTCTCCCGACCAATGTCTTTTT
>OU426855.1:7106639-7119139 GCA_911387685.1 Dolichovespula media | reverse complement strand
TAATAATAATAATAATAATAATAATAATAATAATAATAATAATAATAATAATAATAATAATAATAATAATAATAATAATAATAATAATAATAATAATAATCGTAAATCGAATTCTTGATTAAGATTTCTCTTGATAGAACGTTTAAATATCGTTTTAGTAATATAATTCTAATTAATCTGAAAATCCGTTTTATTTGTTCCCCTATTCTTTGCCCTTTTAATTTCATTTTTTCCTTTCACATTTCTTTCTCCTACTCCCCTCTCCCCTCCTTTCTCACCGTCTCTTCTTCTTCATCTTCTTTTTCTTTTCCATTACCACGCGAAAGGATTGGTAATGGAAATGGGGGAAAAAAAATTAACAAAATAAATAAAAAAAAAAAAAAAAAAGAAAGAAAGAAAGAGATAAGAACAAACAAATCGATATTTTCAATTTGTAAGACCCGCATTTAATACGAAATATTAAATCGTCGACCGATGTAAAACCGTTTAATTGGAAATCGTATCTATCTAACGTTAGTTAGAAAAAAATTTCGTTCGACGTATTTATATTCTCGATAGAAAATCAAATGAATGGTAAGGGTGGAAGGGGTTTGGGGGGTAGGGGTTAGGGGGTAGGAGGGTAGGAAAGGAGAACGAGCGAGCGAGCGAACGAGCGAACGAACGATAGAAAGAGGGAGAGAGTTAAAAAAAAAAAAAAAGACAAAAAGGAAAAAAAAAGAATGGATAGATAAACGAACGTGATATTTGATCGATATCATTTGAGTGAGTTTGTCGGTGCGTTGCAATTTCGCAAGCCATTTCGATCGGATAGTTACATATCTCGTGGGTACGGGAACATGATGGAGATAAACGTGATAAATTACTATACGAGGAGTAAACGACGATGTCAGTTCGAACGGAATCTATCGTTAACCCTGAAAGTAAATATCCTTTTTGCTTGTCGATCGTGGAACGCCCGTGCTCGCGCGATTTTACGAAATGTTTGAAAAAAAAGCGAAAAAAGAAGAGGAAAACGAGGAAAGAGGAATCCCTCGGGACTACGGTAAAAATGAACGATTGAAAGAAAAAAGAAAAAAAGAAAAGAAAAGAGATCAAAAATGTGGACGAACAAAAAAAAAAAAAGGAAGGATAAGGACGCGAACACATCTCCATTTTTTTATTCGATTCGATTCGATTTTACTTTATTTTATTTTATTTTATTTTATTTTATCCTTTTTTTTCGTAGAGTTAAGGTTTAAAAGGAAAGTTTAGAACTCTTGACGAAATACTATTTCGTTGCCGTGTTCTGGAAGTATGCGACGTGAAAAAAAAAAAGAGAAAGAAAAGAAAAGGAAAGGAAAGGAAAAAGGTAAAAGAAAAGAAGAAGAGGAAGAAGAAGAAGAAAGAGAGAAAAAGGGGAAGAATTGGTGATAAAGGAGTCGAGGGAGTTTGAGAAATAAGGGATGTAAGAGATGGGTAAACTAACGACAAGATATATATATATGTGTGTGTGTGTGTGTGTGTGTGTGTGTGGAAAGAGTGTCCGTAATAAAACTTCAATTGTACGAAATGAATTTCTTTGTCAGTGAGAATTTCTACGATTAAGTCGAGTGTATCGACGCCACAAATTATACGTTACCATTTCTACCATCCGAGTATCATTATTACGTTTACACACACACAAACACACAAACACACAAACATACACACACACATAGAGAGTAGGAACGAGGTTGTTTATAGATTTATTTTTGGTCTGATACGATACGCGTATATGTAACGTACGTATACGTATACGTTACATATATTAATTTCTTCAATGCCAAAATTTATCGTCTCAGTGTCGAGTAATTAAGATTATTCGTCGTTTAAATTGATTCGTTAGATCACGATGATTAAGGATGATGGCCATTTAACGATGACGAGGAGATAATAAATATCCCGACGATATATTATTTTACATTTATCAATAAACGATAATTATTTTATCATGTTGTTACATATACGCATACATACAAACATATATATATATATATATATATATATATACATACAACCTGTACCTTAATACCCGTTAGACCGTAGTTAGATTTAACGTATAGTAATTATACTATCAAGGTATATCAATGTATTAATAAATACGGCTGTAATTCGCGCCTCGTAACGGAGTTTATAATTAACGCCACGATATAACATATATCACGATTCGAGAGGGGGAGGGATCGTTGGGTGGAGTGGGACGGGAGAGAGAGAGAGAGAGAGAGAGAGAGATGGAGTTATGGATGGAGAGAGGGTGGCGGGGGGTGGTGCCAATTTCGATAACGTAATCTAGAATTTAAAATGGTACGGGTTAATGGGAGATGATCCCGACCGTCTATTACCGCGCGGTAACAGAGTTCAAACGAAAAATTTCCACCTGTGAAATTTGAAATCGAACGAAATCTCTCTCTCTCTCTCTCTCTCTCTCTCTCTCTATCTATCTAACTATCTCTCTCGCTACAGTCGGAAACAGCGTTAAACACGAAATTCGATCTGGCCGTCGAATATAACGAAACGGAAAGGTCTACCCAACGGTTGAACTACCTTTCGTATCTATTCGCATAGTTATATCACGAGGGACGAGTTCATTTTCGTCGTCGATTATAAATTAATGACGACGGCAAACGTGATACGCGTTTTTGATTCTCCCTTTTTTTTCTTTTTCGTTCGTTTCTTTCTATAATACCTAACGCAAAACTAATCAAACGTTACTTACGCTTTCGTTCGTTCGTAGTTGTTCGCTACGTGAAACGAGTTTGAAACTACGTGCTCGCGAAGATTTCTAAGTTAACATAAAAGAAACTCGTTAAAAACGACACGTCACGTATAAAAAGAAATGATCCGACGTGATTGGACGAATGTTAACCAACAATAAGTATGACCGTGAACGAGAGAGACAGAGAGAGAGACAGAGAGAAAAAAAAAATAGAAAAATGAAAGAAAAAAAATAAATCGTTGCTTTAAGTACGATATATATATATATATATATATATATATATATATATATATATGTACATTTATATATAAATATGTGTGTGTGTGTGTGTGTAAGTGTATATATAAACGTATCATCCTTGATATTTTTCCAACGATTAATCGAAAGAAATACACGGGTTCCGGAGTCACGTTTACCTTCCTAATTTATGAATACCCAAGTAAATTGTGTGGTAACATCAACAGATATGGAAAATACATTCTTACGTATATACGGTACACGCGTACGTATATATGGTTAGTAAGTAAGTACATACATACATACTAGCATACGTAATCGTGATAACGTAATCGCCATAAACGAGAATAGGAAACGATCCTTGAGCGACATTGGCAAAAGGAGGGTCAATTGAAAAGAGGACATTTTATTATTCATGATGTCAGTAAACAATGACAAATAGTTATTGACATAACCCGATCTGACATGTAACTATTGATACATGGAAATCGTTCGAATGAAAAAATTGTCGATGTCGTGGATGTTACGTTGGCTACGATAAGGACAAGTAATTAAGAAGAATAAGTAGTGGTAGTAATAGTAGTAGTGGTAGTAGTAGTAGTGGTGGTATTAGTAGTAGTAGTAGGAATAGTACATATATGACATTAGAGCATTCTAAGATACGTCTTTGGCAAGCGCCAACTTAGAATTAAGTTTAGCTAGTTCGCGTTGGCACGGCCAGTGTGTCAAGATCATCGGATCTATCTCGTCTAACCCTTATTACTCCTCCGTATAAAGGAAAGAAGAGAAGTAAAAAGGATTCGATTTAGTGAGAGACCAAACTCTCTCTCTCTCTCTCTCTCTCTCTCTCTCTCTCTCTCTCTCTCTCCCTCTCTCTCCCTCTCTATTCCAATCTTTCTATCTTTATATCTCTCCCTCTTCTTCTTTCTTTTTTTCTTTTTACTATTACCCGTTGTATTCAAGTACGTGAAGCAACAACATCGAAAGTGTATTCCGTAGGAAAGGAGCAGTAAAGAGTGACGGTAGGTGAATCCGACAAGACTTAAAAGAGGAACGCCCATCAAACGGTGTGTGTGTGTGTGTGTGTGTGTGTGTGTGTGTGTGTGTGCGCGCGCGCGCGCGCGCGCGCGCGTGCGTGTGTGTGTAGGTAGGATAGATAGGGACAGAGATAGAGAGGGAAGGAAGGAGAGAGAGAGAGAGAGAGAGAGAGAGAGCTCGAGTGCTTCGCGATCGATATTCGCGAGAGGTAGAATGTTAGAGATAGGATAGATAGGGAGAGAGAGAGAGAGAGAGAGAGAGAGAGAGAGAGAGAGATAGCTTCTGGTTTATACTACGATAACGGTAATTCCGCGGTCTACCCACCTTGTCTGCATCTACCTCGAAGATTATGGCCAAGGAAATACCTGACCTCCCCCCGTTCCGCCATCCTATATACACAAACCAACCCCTTCTCCGCCCCCTCCTCTCCTCTCCTCTCCCCTCCCCGCCCCGCCCCTCCCCCTCCTCCCCTAGCCGCGTTCGCACGTACACGCGAACCGATAAGATCTGAACAAATCTTAGCCGCGTGGACATAGTTCCGAGTACGGTTAGATCGATATAGCGAGATCGATTCAATCCATTTGGAATCAATTCGATATCTATTTAAATATATCGAACGAATGGGAAAGCCATAAGAGGGAATGAGAGAAATTGTATATACGATAGTATTGTACGAATATGTAACGACCTTAACGTAACCCTTTTATCGATTTCGATTCGACTATTTTAGACGAGCGTAGAATTTATATATATAAATATGTATATATGTATGTATGTATGTATATGATATACGAGATCGTTAGGAATTAATTATAACGTTATTACGATCGTATCACGATTAGTCCAATTATTTAAAAAAAATTAAAAAAAAAAAAAAAAATTAAAAATAGGGACGTAGGAAGCTAGAGATTAAAATTCCGACCGAGTTTGATTTCACTCGGTTACACTCGGCGATCCAATTAATTTTCAAATAATATCACCACCCCCAATCGTAAAAATTTCAAGCAAGCACGACATACTTTCCACTCTTCTTTCTTTCTTTCTTTCTTTCTTTCTTTCTTTATTTCTCCTCCATTTCACTCCCTATTACTCTCTCTCTCTCTCTCTCTCTCTCTCTCTCTTTCTTTTTCTCTTTGGTTTCCTACGAGACTTCGACACGCGAACGATAAATTTCTGACACGCGGGAGTAACCTGCTAAATGTTCAATGAAAGATTCACAGTCCGATTATCTATCCCCCTATCGTTATATCTCACGAGAGTATACCCCTCCACCCTGATTCATCGAATTACGTTTTATCTTCTCCCTCTCTCCCTCCCTCCCTCCCTCCCTCCCTCTCACAACTCCCCACGCTAATCGTCGAAATTCGTCGAATTTTATATCGCAGACGAAATGATTTTATCGAATATTGAATCGATCTTCCATATTATATTAACGTAATTATTACAATTACGAATCGTTTGATTTTAATTTCTTCTTCTTCTTCTTCTTCTTCTTCTTCTTCTTCTTCTTTTTCCTTTATTCTAATAATCGTTGTAATATTTAAAAGCGCGAATGAAAAACCGTGACAATGTCACGCGGGAAATCGAATATCGATTAGTTCGAATAGTTACGGAACGTACGGAAGGTCTTTCGTTTCGATTGATTTGCAAAAAAAAAGAAAAATATATAAAAGGAAAAAAATATAAGAGGAAAGAAGAGAAAGGGCAAAAATACTTCGTGTTAAATGTAATGCAAGATCGATCGTAAAATTGCGACGATCGTTTGAAAACGCGATAACGATCGATCTCGAGCTAGACGCTAAGCATAAGCGAATAGATCGCTCGTACTCCGTTGATACTTCCGATCGATCGGTGAAATCGAACGAATCCAAGAAAAAAAAAAAAAAAAAGAAAGAAATCCAATAAAAAATAGAAAAAAAATACGGAAGAAAGAAAGAAGCTCCCATTTGACATTACGTATAACAAACAACAATTCTTACATGGCATACATGTGGGCACCTATAATCCGACTGAAAAACGAACGATCGAGAAACGATGAATGAACGGGGGTAGTTGGGGAGGGGAGGGGGTAGGGCCGAGGAAAAAAAACGATCGGAGTATCGTGATAAATGGAATATCGATGGATCGTTTGGCGTCGCGGAATGGTAGGGTTGGAGAGGGGAGGGGATCCGGTGATAAAAGGAAAAGGAAAGGTAGGGGAGGGGAGGGGAGGGGGAGAGGGAGAGGGGGTGGGGAAGAAGTAGAAAGGAAAAGGAAGAAGAGAAGAGAAGGAAGAAGGATGGAATGGAGAAAAGTGAGAGAAGAAATGGAAGTATAACAAAGGAGGTTCGTTTGATCGTAGGAAAGGAATGGTGAGAAGAAGAGGAGATGGAGGTGGAGGAGGAGGTGGTGGAGGTGGAGGGGGGAGGGGAGTGACAGTAGTAACGGCAGCGGTGGCTCTGGCCACGGCCTGGCTGATGGTGCAGGGTGTGGTGGGTGCAGCCACGAGCAGCAATCCTCTCCTCCGTTCCTCCCACCTCCTCACCCTCGATCAATACTCCCCCCCCTCGCCGCCGCCGCCGCCGCCCCCGCCGTACAACAACAACCACGGACTACTCGGGTTTTACGGAAGAAGAAGCAGCAGCAACAACGACGACGGGAGTACGACCGGGGAGCTGACCCACGTGAATCAACAGCGGCACCAGCGGAACCATTATCAACGGCAACATCAGTTTAACCGGAAGTTCGACGAAGATGATTCTAACGTATATCGATCGATCGACGATCGTCATATACAACGGCCTGGCTCGCTTGGTTCGTTCTCGGCCAATGGTAGGTGCCAATTAATCGAGTATACATACATACGTCTTCGATCTTCGAACTCTCTCTCTCTCTCTCTCTCTCTTTCTCTTTCTATATATATATATATATATATATATATATATACATATGTATATCTATTTCTATTTATATCTCTATCTCTTCCGTTACGTCATCAGTGATTTAATTCTGTCGCTTCGATTAATCCCGAGCCGCGAAATGCTATCAAATCTATTCGTACAAGATTCCTACCTGGAACGTCAAGTACGAAACGTCATTTCCATTTGCGTTCTTCCATTCCCGACCATTTTCACCGTTCGTTCGTTCGTTCGTTCGATCGTTTAACAATTTTAAGAATATTATATCACGGACGATATCGATTTGGTTTATATTAATAATCTCTCGTATTGTAGAATCTATAGAACGGCGTGTAAAGTTTCTTGATCGGGAAAAGATCGAAGACGCGAGAGGGAGAAAGACAGAGAGAGATAAAGAGAGATAGAGAGGGAGGTGAGGTAGAGGAGAGAAGATAGAGGAGGTGATGATAGTCCGGTAGAGAATGTACACGAATGGGGGTGGGAGGCAGGGGTAAGGTTAATTATGTAAAAAAAAAAAAAAATCCTTTCAGATTGGCCGATAAGAAGGGTTAACGAGAACGATAACGTAGGAAAGATCGTTCCTCGGGACCGATCCGTTAGGATCGTTACTCAGAACGACAATGAAAGATCGAAAGATTTATCCAATGGGAAGGAATACAACGATGGGAAGATGCCTGGTGGCGATGATTACGTTTTCGTTGTTCCACCGAGCGAAGTTAACGACGAGAGCTTCGTGGCCGACGAAACGTTTCAAGACGAAGGCCCCGGTTCGGTCGAGATATACAAATTGGATTTATTCGAGGATACGAAATCCTTAAGGGGTCCGGTTTCTAACGTAAAAGGAGTGATAATGACGGGTTTGACGGGATTAACGTTACCACCGAGCCCTACGCCCGTCGTTACATCGGCCGCTATCAGAACAGGCAATAACAAGGGCAAAATGCCGAAGAAAAGTTTGGCGCTGGGTTGGAAGGTTGGGAAATCGTCGAACGGCTTGTTAAAGTCAACGATGGCTGGTGGCGTTAGTGCAGGTAGCGATAATGAAGAAGACGACGACGACGACGACGACGACGAGAACGACGATGACGACGACGACGACGACGACGACGACAACGACGATGGCGGTGCTGCTGCTTCTGCTTCTGCTTCTGCTGCTACTGGCAGAGGCACCAATAATGACGGCAAGGACCTTCACGGTAGATCGAATTTCTTGGATTCTGAATTAAGGTCGGAAGTGGCGAGTAACGTCGAAGCTTTCGGAGTCGGGGGTGTACCCGAGTTACAAGTTGGTTGCGAGGGTTTCGAAGCTCCTACCTCCTCCTCCTCCTCCTCCTCCTCCTCCACCTCCTCCTCCTCCTCCTCCTCGTCCGCCACTTCCTTTTCCTATTTCTCACCACCTTCTCGCAAACCTAAGAAGAGATCCGTCGAGAGAACCGAGAAAACCGTTGAACCGGGCTTCAATAATAATAATAATAATAATAATAACCCTGAGGAACCTACCGGCCCTTTCAACGTCGTACCGATATCACTCAATCTCGACTACGATATATCCGACGAGAGTTACGAGGAAATGGACGAGCTATTCAAGTTGAAAAAGTTCGAGACCGAGGTCCCCAAGAAGAATAAAGAGAATCGCGGTGACATCGACGCTACGGTCAACGATTTTTTGATTCAGGACAGAAACGTCAAGGAGAGATTACCGGTCAGGGGTGACCTCGGTAATGCGAGTACGTCGAGCGCCGTCGAGTCGATTAGAAACATTAACGATTCGAAGGGTAAGAGGAGGGAACGGAGGAGCGATGTTAGTAACGCGTCGTTAACCGACACGGACACGAACGGATACGTCTCCTCAGGTTTCAATGGCCGTTCTCGAAAGTTGTTATGGGTCGACAGCGAGAGGGAATCCGGTTTATGGGGTTACGGTGAGGACGAAGGTGTAATATCCAGCGACGAATTAGACACCGAACAAAGAAGACGACAACGACAACAGCAACAGCAACAGCAACAGCAACGGGAACGGGAACGGGAACGGGAACGGGAACGACAAGAACAGCAACAACGAGAAAGGAACATGGCCAACGTTCAAATCGATAAGATTCGTGAGGAATACGATAGGTTGTTGAAAAGGCAAAGAATGGAGGAAGAGGAAAGATTGCGAAGGGTCAACAAGGAACTCGAGTCGAGAAGAACGACGTCGGCTAACGTTAATCTTGACGAGGAGGAAAGAAGGAGGAAGTTTTACGAGGATAGAACGTGGACGGAGGAGGAATTGCGTAGACGCGAGGATGCGAGGAGAATGGATTCGGAGAAGAGGCGAAGGGAGTGGATGGCCAAGAGAAGAAAGGAGGAAGAGGAGATGGAACGTAGGAGGAAGTTCATGGAGGAGGAGAGAAGGAGACGGGAGAAATTGGAGGAAAGGAGTAGGGGTATGACGAAGGGTGTACCGGTGGCAAATTTGTTGGCCCGGTACGATCCTTATAGAAACGAAAGTAAAACGAACCAGGAGGAGGAGGAGGAGGAAGGGGAGGAGGAGAGGAGGAGGAAGTTGGAGAGAGAATACGTAGAAAAAAATCGCCTCGTAGAGAGACAGAGAATGGAGGATGAAAGGAGGAGGCAGACGTTGGAGGATGAGAGAAGGAGAAGGATGGAGGAAAGAAGAAGAGAGGCAATGGCGGAGGAGAGGAGGATGGAGGAGGAAAGGAGGAGGATGGAGGAGGAAAGGAGGAGGGGTATCTTGGAGGACGAGAGAAGGAGAATGGAGGAGGAACGACGTAGGAAGGCGTTCAATGAGGAGAGATGGAGAATGGAGAATGAAAGGAGGAAACAGATGTCGGAGGATGAGAATAGAGGGAGAATAGAAATGGATAGATCGAGGAGTACGTATAACCTGACGCGTGACAGAAACTACCAGGATGAGGAATATCGTAGAATAAGAATAATGGAGGAACGTCAAAGGAGACTCGACGAGGAGAGAAAGTTGCAGGAGTACGTGAGAAGAAATCAACCGGCCGATATTAGGAAGGACGAACGAATAAACGAACGTTGGAACGTTTCGCGAAGATGGAGGGAGAAGGAGGAGGAGGAGGAGGAGGAGGAGAAGAAGAAGAAGGAGGAGGAGGAAGAGAGGAGGAGACAGATGGAAAGGACGATGGAGGCTGTCAGGCAAATGAATCGATCCAATAGATACCCAGCAAGTTCGGGATACGGGAGGAGAGAGCACGGACCCTCTGCCCCGACATACATCGATCCTAGAGTCTCGCTGGACGAGGCTAGAAGGAGACAGGAGGCGACTGAGGCAACGGAACGACGGCGTAAGGAGGAAGAGGAACGAAGACGGCGGATATTGGAGGAGGAGGAACGTAGGAGAGAGATTGAGTATAGGAGGGAACAGTCGAGAAGATACGAGGAGGAGAGAAAGAGGTTGGAGGCGATAAGGTTGGAGGAGAATAGAAGGACACGGGAGATGGAGAATCGGAGAAGAACTGGTACGGCGACGTCCGTCCTGGCCAACGTCAGACCTACCACGGTCAATGTCGGTTCCGTTCCTCCGGTTTTGGAAAATTTGATGGAGGATCGCAGGAGGACCGAGTTACGTCGGAAGGAACAAATGCGCGAACAACAAAGGGAACGGGAAAGGATCAGGGAGGAACAAGAGAAAAGGAGACAGGAGATTATAGCACGACAAAACGCCCGACGTCAGCACGAGAACAGGTGAGAGAGAGAGAGAGAGAGAGAGAGAGAGAGAGAGAATCTATCGACTGATAGATTGTCTAAGTAATGACACATCTTTTATCTTACGCACAATCGTATTTTTATATATCAATTATGATGGTCGTGTTGAATGTGCGTCAAATGACGCAAAGATTTATTCGTTCTTTTTTTTATTTATTTATTTATTTATTTATTTATTTTTACCGATAGCGCCAAAGCCCAATGGGAAAGGGAGGACAGCAGGAGAATTATGAGTGAACAACATAGGCGTCACGAAGAAGCCAGATTGAACGCGTTACCGGTTAGCGCTAGGATAATAGTTCAATCCAAAGGATCCTTGCCCCATTCAAGGCCGACGTTCACGTCGAGGGCGGGCTTTGAAAACGAGATCAATTTCCCGGTGAGCCATCAACCATTTGTTGTCCGTCAAACCGTTTTCACGCTCCTGTCCCGTGTAATCGTTGATACAACCATAGACAACCAAACATAGTTCACGGGCCCCCATCCCCCAATGGATATACAACCGATTTCAAACTTTACCTGATACACGTCCGAACCTCTTACTTTCACGTCTATATATATATATATCAATCTATCAATAAAAACGTTTGCTAAGATTTACGATCGACCTATCCCGAACGATATAGAAACTCAACGATTTTTCATCCTCTTGGATACTTTCATTGATAATATTGACGTAAAACGAACGATCGATAGTTTTAACGGATTATGTATGCATTATTAATACACACAGAGAGAGAGAGAGAGAGAGAGAGAGAGAGAGAGAGATTTGTTACGATAAAGAAAAAAAGAAAAAAAAGAAAAGAAAATATCTTTCGATATAGAAATTTTATTCCATAAGTCCGAAAATATTAATATCATAATTTTTTTCTTCATTCGCAGAACGCAAATCGACGCAACAACCTAGTACAAACGACGATATATCCACCGTACGTTCGAAGTCCAAACGCTTGCGTTTGGGCCGTCGTTCATTGCTGTCCAACTAATACGAATCGTCTCGTCACGTGTTTCGAATCGCTCGGTTGTCCCGGAGTGAATTGGGATCCAAATCCCTGCAGAGGAGCCATCGCGGATGCTGCGAGAGAAGAGATCATGAGATTTTACAATTCGCAGGAAGAGGACGACCATAATTGAGTGACCCCACGCCTCTCCCCGTTCGGCCCTCCCATCACCTCCACCAACACCACCATCACCATCACCAATCCACCAACCCACCTATCTACCTACCAACCTAACTCCCTCGAAAGTTTGTTAAATTCGAAGTCAAAAGCGTACGAACGTGACTTTCCTTTCTCCGTCACTCTTCTATTCTTTTTAGTTCTTTTCTTTTTTTCTTTTATTTTTTATTTTTATTTTCTATCGATCGTGATTTCTTTCGTTTCTTCTTCCATTGTTCCTTACTTTTCTTTCCTTTGCTCCTTTCTTTACTATCCCCCCATTATCGATCTCTCGTTTCGAGACAAAAGGTAAAGGAAAAAGAGATTTTTTAATGACGACGACAACAACAACAAAAAAAAAAAAAAGAACGAAAGAAAGAAAAAGAAAGGAAACATTCGGAAGGACGTCCTCGCATGATCGAATGGAAAAAATTAATTCGAACGTATGAGCGATCGATATTAGTATTGGCTCGCGATCAAATTTTTCATATACTGCCGCGCTTGGAGATAACTAACACTAAGTATACTTATAGTCTAATATATATTAATATATACTATATATATATATATATATATATATATATATATAAACATTCTATATATACATATATATATGTATGTATATATAAAAGAAAGAAAGAAAAAAAAAAATTACGTACAAAATATGATGTATTATTCCGAACGCTGAACGTTCTTCTAATGACT